>JAUZST010044943.1:0-52736 GCA_034779995.1 Parotocinclus haroldoi
TGTGTGTGTGTGTGTCTGTGTGTGTGTGTGTCTGTGTGTGTGTGTCTGTGTGTGTGTGTCTGTGTGTGTGTGTCTGTTTCTAAAACTAGATTGTGTGACACAAAAAACTCAACAGTTTTCAACAAGCTGATGAGAGGGTTTTTCCATTGATGCATTTCCTATGGCTTTTTTGAGCTTCCAGTGTTGGGAGTGTCTGTAGAGCATCAGAGACTAGGTTACTGTGCTCATTCTACTTGCAGTTATCAATGCATATGTAAGATGACTGCAGTGGGTTTAGTGTGTTCGTTCGTGTTTGTGCATGTCCTCAGTATTTTGATGGGGCATTGTGTACGTTTAGAGCAGAGGTATTAAAGCACAGCCTTGTCAGCAGCAGCTTGGCAAAATAAACTCCAGCTCTAGCTTGTCCCAAATCGCATGCTGATGCACTATTGTAAGCAAGTTTTTTTTCCATTTTAATGTGGTTTGAACAACCGTGTCATGTACAGAGTCACAGATCTAGTTCTTTAAAGTTCATTCAGTGAAGATTGCTTACATGTGTGATTTGAGATACAGCTAATGAAAGTAAATGAAATAAACTTTTTTCAGCAAATCTCTGCTTTTAGTGGTGCCATATAAAGTTGTATTAGTTGCAAGTCATTGACATGACTAATAAATAAGAATACGATATGTTTCCACAGTGACGTACAACTGATTTAATCTAACGCCTCAAGCTAATTTGACAAGCTAAAGAGCCTTGCTCAGAGGCCCCACAATGGCTGCCTAGAACACAGAGCTGGTTTTTGTCTCAGTAATCTTATTTCTCAGTGCATGTATATCTGTTTTCTCACTCTGCACATGCAAGCATATGTAACCGCATAGTGTGTAGAACTCTCTCATAGGTGGCTAGCAGAATCAAATACGGTTGCCAGGCCCTTCTATTATGAGAGAGACTTCTGTTTGGACTTGTTTACGTAGACCTGGTTGCTTGGTCCTCTTGCAGTATCTGGCAACCCTGATATTAAATGGAGCTCCCACAAAATGACGTGCAAACACTTTTGAAGAATAGCATTATTTAATCATTTAAGAGTTGTACATCAAATTTGTTTGAGTGGTTGCCAAATGGAAATCCGATTATTGCTTTATCTATTGTCTGAGTACCACAGTGCATGTAAATGATCAGGTTACGGACAAAATCAGATTTTCTACAGTTATCCGATTATTAAGTGCATGTAATGGCATATAGCGTGATTTTTACAAGTAACAATCCAGTCTTCTCTTTGGACCTCCTTTTCACCCCATGGCGTATTGTTTACTTTTTAAGACCTTTATCGTATCAGTCATGTTGAACGCAGCTGTGTTACCAGCACCTCATAAAACCTTGGCTTTGCCTGTATGAAACAGATTAGCTGTTGGGCTGTGCAAAACTAATGCCTAGGCATGTCTCACTTCTGCAAGCTCTACATCAATGGTGCATCTGCGTATGACCTTAGTCATTGTCATACACTGCTCACAAAACTTAGGGGATGTTTCATTAGGGGATTTTCCATTTAGAATTTTGTGAGCAGTGTAGATATGGGGGGGGGGTATACATATTGTTCTTGTAGTTGTTCAGCCTGGCCTGATGGCACTACATTTACAATTTCCTTATCTAGAGGGAAGCAGAAGTTTTGCATTGCTTTTAGTTGGCATATAATTATTTTAGGACAAATAGTCTACAGCTCAAGAACTTGGTTGTAGGAACCTCCCAAGGAAGCGAGACTGACAGCTAGTGCATGCCGATTCTACAGCTGTTAACATGGGATTAATATGTTCTAGTTTAATTACTTATTCTGGTGTTTAATTAATATGTTCTAGTGTATACTGATGTATTCAGGTGGGTGATGTGATCGATTATGTGTGCGCCCATTTGTAGTTTAGTATTGTATGATTTTTATGATGGATCACTTTATAATTTTTCAGTGTTACTATGGGAATCCGATAATGCACATACACACATTTAGCAGAAACTGAGTTGTGAATTTTGAATTTGTGAGACACTTCTGGGCAGCGGCCAGCTGACTCAACTGAGCAGCAACCCTTATGGACTTACCATGTTCTTTCGTCTTTTCCCTTTCACTACTTCTTTATTCTTTTCAATGAGTTACATGTTGTTATAAAGTAAGCTTTACGTTAACTCTAGTAAAAGTTGTAATCAATATTAGCATATTTGCTTAGCACATTTATGGTTGTGGCAAGATTATATTAATCTCCTTTGTTTTGATACATTCAACCTGCAATGGGTTTGCCGGAATATATACTCATGGTAAATGGGTAAATGTTGTTATAAAATTTGGCGAGGTGGAAAGTATTTCAACCCACTACCAAAAACTGTGCTCTGGGCATTTCAACAATGTTTTTTTTTTTTTTCCTTCTGGGAATGACATTACTCCTCAGGCTAGGCGTAACTGTACCTTAGGGATGTTAAAGCACATGGAAAATACTGGGACGCCCTCTTCAAGCCGGAAGGATGAGTGTTTTTGTTTTCAGAAAGCAAAAACCTACTCTGGACCTTCTTTTTTTTTTTTATAATTTATGTCGATGGTAGGAGGCCATTCCCTGTAGTGGCCTAAAAAACTCAGTAACCCCTGGGAAATTTTTATGTCCTCTGTTATCCCTTCATCTTTTGCATGTATTTTCATGTCTTTCTGTATTTCCTGTTGGCAATTTGAGGAGTCTGTGATAATTAAGGCGTCGGGGAGCTTAGTTGTTGAAGCTCTGGACTGCTACCTTTAACCCTCAACTGCTTAACTTTTCTATGTATAAGCAGTTTCTCTAAATAAGCCAGTGTTGTAAATGTATGTTAAAATGTATGTACTGGTTTTAATCTCAGACATGTAATAGAAAATCAGTTATAGTTGTGCTTAAAAGTTTAAGTAAACTTTCTTTGTTTCGGCTGACAACAGCAGATTTATGATATATCAAGAGATTTCAGTGTTCCACTTGAGACACAATTATACCTGGACTGTGGTGGCCTAGTGGTTAAGGTACTGGACTATGGACTAGAAGGTCCAGGTTTAAAATCCCACCTCTGCCACAGATCCCTGAGCAAGACCTTTAACCCACAATTGCTTAGATTGTAAGACTGTATTAATTGTATGTCGCTCTCGATAAGAGTGTCTGCTAAATTATGTAAATGTAATTTGTGTACTGAGGAAAATGATACAGTTCTACATGGATGCGAGTGTCAAAATTATGGGAACCTTTATGATTAGCAGGTAGAAGGCCTCTCCTGTCATGGCTAATGTGAATGTTCATGAGTCTTTCATCAAGAGAAAACTGAACAACAGTGCTATGCTTGGCACGGTTGCAGCAGATAGCGACTGCTGTTTAAAAGGTCTTTAGCTATTTGTCTGTGGTTTGCTGAAGATCACGCAGACAAGCGTGTAACAAGAATGCTACAGGAAAAATGTTTTGTGGTCGGATAGGAATGAAGTAGAAAGTTTCTGGCCTCAGTTAGAAAGGACAATGGCCCTAAACACAGAAGTCATTCTACCACAGCATGGTTAAAGAGGACTGAAGTTGATGCTTTAGAATGACCAAGTCCTGAAATTAATCCAGAAGAAATGTGGAAGGACCTAAAGTGAGCAGTTTGCTCTAGGAAGCCAAACTGATAGAACACAGTAAAGCTGAAACACTTAAGTAGTAAAAGGAGTGGGCTAGAATTCAGATACTGGAAACATTTAGTTGCAGTTACTGCTGAACAAGGGGATCACACCAGATACTGAAAGCAGAGGTTCACTTACATTTGTAACTCACAGGTGTGTAATATTGGCTTGATATATTTATAATTTATAAGTCTCATTTGTTTAATTGGAGTGCCTTTTTAATTAGAATTTTGTGAGTTCAGAAATATTCAAGGACCATCTCGAGCTTTGTTACATTTTTTTTCAAATAGAGAAATAGCCAACTAAGTTTTTTGTTTACCGTGCACTTACCCTAAAGGTGGTTAAAACTGGCTCCAGTCACTAGACACTATCTCTAATAGATCTAAAGTGGACATGACTCTACTAAGGCCTGCTGGCCAGAGGACTTGCTGAATGTAAGCTTTGTGAGGTAACTTTCTGTCACGCATCACTGAGACAAGCCCATGGGGCAGGAAAGGGTGTTCTCTTCCTGTAGGCTTACCCCATCCCCCAACTGAATCCCTCAACGCTCCTGACCCTTCCATGTCTAAATGGACTGGCCTTAATGGTATAAAAGACGATAGGAAGTGAGCAGGCAATGAAGGCATGTCTTTGCTGTACCCACTCTTGTTCCTGTGTGGCAAATGAAGATTCAACAGATAAGAAACGTTTTGGACTTTCTGCACTTTTATCGTGAATTCCACCCTGTCAAATTCCAAGTGTAGGTCAACAGACACGGTTTTAAAACCATATGTCTATGATTAACCAGCTCTTATTATTTGCAGCAGTTCACATTCATCAATGTCTCTTTAAGTCCTATGTATTGATCTATTTGTCTTTACATTTAAAGAAAAACGTATGGATGAGAGTAGCATACCTACTGCTTGTGATAGAGGTGTGTGGCTTAGTCTTAAACCATCACTAGACATGTTGTTTTAACAATAGTATAATGCGACACATTGTCGATTACTAGACCCAACCTGGATCCATAATGCTCTTTCTCACTGAGTATCTTAGCCTTTTCATCCTGTTCTCAAAGTGGTTTCTTGACTGCTATCCTTCCAAAAGAAGTCATTTCTTTTGAAGGATCACCTCCCGATGAAGTGACCAAATACTGCTATCTCTCAAGTGTAAGATGAGGTCGGTGTACTTGCCACTGTAGCCTATAGAGACATTTTTTTCAAATTTGTTTTCACTTTTTAAATGTTGCATACAGGGGAGTAACAAGTCATTGCGACACAATGTATCGCCTCATTCTATTTACACACTCCATTGAATGCAATATCATTTTTTAACACCAGATTGTGTTTCACGCTCCCATACCCTTCTAACTTTTAACTTGTTTTAATTGCAGCAGACTGTAATTGACTGATTTCTATCCAAGTAAAAAACGCAATTTTGAATCGTTCTATTTTGAATCGTTCTATTTTTTTTTTAACTTATTCAAGAAAATGTGCATTTTTGCATTGCTTACATTTCAGAAATAAAAAGAAATCTAACCGTCTACTTGGTATTGTGAATCCAATCATGCGAGTGTACACGCCTACTGAGTGAAATTAGCTATTTATTTCATGGTTTTATGGAAATAAAGAGACTGATAAATAATGATAGATGGACATTATGGTTTCTACAACAGCAGTGCATCTAATCATATTGTGGCCTAATACTTTTGCACAGTAACAGCTGGGACTTGATTAGAAATCTTGTGTGCGCTTCACACCACATCTGAAGCACCAGCTTTAAATGGCTCCGCTCTAGCAGAATCCGATCATGTTTTCCCATTTATTTCTAGTTTGTATGAGCGTGGAGCTTTGGCGAGAGAAACCCTTGTGCACTGCCAACAAACTAACAAGCAGTGGTTACAGTGCTGTGAAGTACATTAGCACAAATCCATTTAGCAAATTCTTTCTTTTCTGTAGTTTTCATCACTGAACTACAACACCACAATGACTTCATTATTCTTCCTTTTCTTTGAAAGTACTGAAGATTATTTGACTTGGCCTCGAATGTGTTTTTTAGGGGCGCGAGTATCATTGTTGGAGCACCCAAGGCTAACACCAGCCAACCGTTCATCAAAGAAGGAGGCTCTGTTTTCTACTGCCCTTGGAGCCGTGGCCAGTCACATTGCAACAGCGTAGAGTTTGACCGGCTAGGTGAGTGCCATTGACCCTTGTTTTGAATTTGCCCTTCATCAACAGCGCACAAATCACTCTAGTTGTCCGGAAGCGCATTAATAAAGAATGTGCCCTCATTAGTAATTGTTTGTCTGGACATCACTTCACATGGGTTTGTATTCAGGCTTCAGTTTTCACGTCCCCTGACAAACAATGCCCGTGTTGACAGACATCCGGTCCTTACCCTAAGTGGTCTAGCCATGTGCTTCCTTTAAGGATCGCTCCGATCATTCTCACCCCTCTCTCTGTTAGAGGCATTCAGTGCAAGAGCCTGGTGGTGAGAAGAGTTTAAGGAAGTGGAGGTGGATGAGTACTCAAGCAGAGTTCCTGCTTGTATCACAAAAACAGTAAGCTCTGGGTGTCTACCTGCCCCCGCGATGGGATTTTCTTCTGCTCACCTGCTTTCTGATGAACGCGTTAAATTGTCCCTTAAGAAAAAACACGATGCAGAATGACACATGCTAATACAAGTCAGGTCATTTTCTTGTTGTGGGTTTTTAAATCGGTTATACATCTATGGTCATATCTCTGAAGATGAATTTGGTTCATGCTGACAATACGCAAATATTTGGTGTCTCATGCACATGACTTGATGTGACATGACTATAACATGAATATGATATTAAACCCTCCAAATGCTCTCCACACAAGCGGACTGAGACCCCTTGTGTATTTCGGTTCGATCAGCACAATCCAAGCGTGGGAGTTGACATAACCAGAAGTGACCTATATAAAAAAAACAAAAAACAAATTTTACATAGTGTACAGTGCTGTACAAAAGTCTTGGATTAGATTACATATATGTAGACCATATGTAATAATTTCTCAGTCTAGTTATTAGAAAACAACCAGAAAATACAGTACAATTGAAAACGATCATAATACCTGATAGGCCACCGTGACAAGTATTTAGTGTTGCCTTCACGATCAGGAATGGTATTTTGTAAGGGTAGTAGGAACAAAACCACTTTTGGAAGGGGAAAAGGGTGAAAATATATTCTAAACATACAGTGATTGGAATGAAGATCAGTGGAAAGGTGCAGCAACAAACCCAAGTTTGACATTTTTGGATTTGGTCAGATGTTACTTTGTTACACATGGTATTCAGGGCTGGACTTAGGACCCAGAGCCCTGGACTTTTTTCTAGACCAGCCCACTACAATCACATCATCTCCAAAGTGAGGAAAAAAGCCCGATCACGTTTCAGTTCGCAACAGCTCTCTAGAACGACATTCTAGAACAAGTAGGATGATCATGTGAATAATCATATACATACTTTACTAGAGAAGCAATTTTCTATTCAGTTTTGTTTTTTTCTATTGTTGAATTGAGGTTTCTCCATCTTGTCTTAATAAACTTCTAAACACTGTTACTAAAAAAGCCTGAACTTTCATAATTGTCTTAAACAAATAAGCCTGCCATCAGTTACTGTGGACAAATATTTGTGATCAACACTGAAGCACTGCTTAATCTCCTAAATTAAATTCTCCATGTCCACCTTGTTTTGAGGATCAAAGACTAATCAAATCAAAAACGTCATCATATGAAGTGAACAACGTTGGACAGGAAATGGCAGAATCTCCATCCAAAAGCCACTTATATTCCAGAAAAATGTGTAGAACTGTATATTGAAACGTTTTTTTCATTTTTATGTATTTCCTTGGGTAGGGTACAGGTGTCATTTGAGACAGGACCTTCTCATGCATGACTGCACAGACGGGCAAGCATAGCAAGCCAGCTGATGAAGCAAAGCCAATCTGGAAACTACTTCTGTGTTTTGCTTGTCCTCAGTCCAACATCTGAACAATTCATTGAGTTTCATGAATTTTTCTGCGTCTTTTTTAAGTACTTTTTTATCATGTTTCTTTTCGGCCCCCCTTAGCCCACCGAGAGTTGTTCTGCAACTCCTTATGATAGATAGGCAGCCAGGAAGGCAGGCAGGCATAGATATCCCAGGGGCAAATTTAAGAAATAAATGCCCAGTCTATTCCCGATGGATCACTTTATACTGTTGCTATAACAACAAATCTAATGGTGGTCTAAGACTATTGCACAGTTCTGTATATAAAACAATGCAATAGTTATCAAATAAACTTAATTCTGTCTATGTAACTGTACTTGATCTTTACTTTCCAAACAACTGAATACGCAAAACAAACGTGTTTTTTATTATTACATGAGGCAGGATGCCAGTTACACATTGATATAGGCATCCTAACCACATCTCTTTGCAGCATGCTTTCCTTTGCGTGCAGAATTAAGTTGGTGGAGCTCTTTGGAAATACCGGCACATATTAAGAAATCACCCAAGCATGTTTAGGAAGTTATGATAGTTCGGTTGGAAAATGTATCATTATTACTTGTGTTTACATATCACATATACAAAGCAACAATTGATCAATTTCTGCTTTGGTCTGTACCAAGTGAACCAAACTACAAATCTAAATGCACCCCAAAAAATGTTTATAAGCAGTTGTCTTAAGTGAACATGGGTAGACAAACAGACCTTTGATTTGGTTGTTTGGTTGGCAGTTCAGGAAACTGAAAAAAGTGGGAGATTTGTGCCTTTACTAGGTGTTCAGTCTTCTGTTCAGTCTATATGTGAGTCCGGGTCACGTTTGTCTTTATGCCGACGATGGATTCCGGCTCATTAAGTCTGGCCTTTTATGGCAGCGGTGAGTGAAAGTAAATTCAGTGCATTTGTTTGAGTGCCTATCCCCATTAGTTCGAGAACTATAGCGATTTCTAACGTTAAACACGTGCTAGCAGATGGATGGCTCTAGACGAGGCCAAGGAGCTTTGCTTTCATCCGGAATGTGTAAAAGGACAGTAAACATGTGCAATGTCAAGTGAAGCTTGCTGGCTTGTTTCCTGGAGAATCAGATTTAGTATCTGTAACACTTCAACAGCAGAAGCACTACTCCAAAAAAATTTAGAACTGTATTTCAACTTGGTCTTGACTCAACACTGCTGTGTATATGGAAATTTTCTACATCTAAGCGTCTGGTTGCGTCTGTTTTTTTTTTTTTTTTTTTTTTTTAATTATTTTTTAAGCACTCATTAGGCTGTCCTGTTGGTTATAATCAGCACAACTAGATTAGGTCATTTAATTCAATATTGGTTGATCCTCAAAACAATCATCTAATTAGAGACTCCACAGGGAACCTGGAATCTCTTAAATGGGCTTTGGTGACACGTGGGATGCTGTAGTGCTGGTGTTAAGTCACAAGGGTAAAGTTTATGGAATGTCCATTTAATTTCTAGGGGCATATTTAATTTCTTATCTATGGTCGTTTATTGTAGGTGACGTATAGATTTTTGTGTAAACATGAATTCATGTTATATGTTCGGGAGGCTGTTAATGTTTTAATAATGTCTGTTCATAACAGATATATTTCTGTTAATTATGCAATGCAGCAGTTTTAAGCTACTTGTGCTGCACATTTAAGGACCTCCATGTGCTCAGGCATTGTTAGCGATTGCATTAGTCAAACGAACCTGACTTTGGTGGCCAATAGTGCTTAATCACGGCACCGAGTACACCCATAGCGACTAGAATGTCCGTTTCGGTCAGCGTCTTGTTCCAAAGAACGGAGGGCGGATGTTAAACTACATATAGTTATAGTTGCAGTTATACTCGCACTTGTAGTGTGATTGCTCAATCAGTGGTTGTTGACAGATAACTGTGGTACTGCTAACAAACAAACATGATTTGTAACTGGAAAAAATGCAGTAGAAGTAGGTGAAGACATGAGGTGGAATCAAAGATTGCTTTATTGGTGAGAGAACGGGGAGAAGATGTGAGTCGGTGAGACTTGCTGACTCCAGTCTTCTGTATAACCCTGTCTCCTCAACTCCCCAAGGGACAGCTAATGCAATAACTGTTTTTTTCATCATTTGTCTTGTGAATCACACACACACACACACACACACACACACACACACATTTAAACACACTGCAATCTCTATCTTCTGTCTACTAATGGAACTTGTGTCACATAGTTCAAAGGTAAGGGTTTGTTCAGATCCTCCTAACCCCACGTCCTCTTACTGTCCTGTGGGAGAAGGATTCCACTTTAGAAGGTCAGGCTTCGAAAGATTAATTGGGGCTTAGATCGTGTTGCATTTGGTCCACGTTCAGAACTTGGGTCTTTAAGGGCTATGCTCTGGGCTTTCACGTTAAATCCTGTGCTTATCCACCTCACTGTCGTTCCTAAAATCCCTCCGGTCTTGTTTTGTAATGTTGAGCTTATACATGTGCTTGTTTGAAACAAAGCTTCAGGCACGTCATATGACTTTAGCTGTCATGCCAGTAATAAGAGTCTTTGGTAAAGATCAAAAAGGCTTTTTTTTTTAATGTGTGCATCTTGCTGACTAAATGAAACTGATACCTTGTTTAAACAGCGGGTAAACAGAGGGTGACGCTGAGCATGGAGTCAGGCTACTCTTCCACATGTCTCAACTTTTGGCATCTAGGCATAACAGTTTACCCAGTTTGGGATTCTAACCTACATTTAAGGTCCTTTTGAGTTTTGGATAATCCAGCGCATTATGACGTAGTTTGCTGGCTTTCTGCTCTCAGTGGTCAGACACCATATTGACATCTCCAATGGGTTCTGTTCTCCAAACTGTATGCTCTCGTTATTATGTGGAGAATGACCCTGGAGTGTCCTCCCTAGATTTAGACAGGCCCATGCCATGCTCATAGTTTGAATGTGTCACATTTGTAGTTATTTAGTGCAATTGATGATGCGTGCAGTTTTTAGTGACAGACAGTCCAGTGGGGGACTGTGGTAGATTTGTGGTTAAGATACTGAACTATGGACCAGGGTTGCAATTTTGGGAGCCATATTAATAAGACCCTTAACCCACAATTGTTCAGAAGTCATTCTGGTTGAGAGCATGTGCTAAATGACTCTTTATTTCAGTAAAGGGGTTAGGGAGTTTTTGGGTATACTCACATTAGGCCTGGTTGCCTATGCCTGGAGCACAATTGTCCCCTTTCTCCACCCCGCGCACTGACCTGTGCTTAAGTGTTCTGGGCCTGAGCATGCTGACAGTATCACAATACACATTTTTTTGGTGAAGAAAGGCACGCTTGCACAGCGCAACAGACTTCACGGCCATGCACAACGTGCTTTTGGAGTAGTTTTGGTCACCCTGACATAGAGCCCTCTCTTAATAGATTTATTGATTATGCAGTACAGTGGTTTTTGGCTACTCGTGCTGCACATTTAAGAAACTGACATTACGTTCCATGATCAGGCATTGTTAGCGATCGCAATGTTCTGTGCTTCACAACAACCGAACCCTTCCCACGCCTAGCTCTTCAAAAGGTCTAGAGCATGGTTCAGCATACTGTGCCTGGGCATGGTACAGAGCGATTGCATTAGTCAAACGAACGTGACTTTGGTGGCCAAAAGTGCTTCATTACGGCACTTCACAGTGCACCCATAGCAAATAGAAGACTAGGTTTGCGGTAATGCTATTAAAGGTGCCCAGTCTCAGTTGCTTCTGTGTTGAAGCTACTGTTTACCTCACAGTATAGTTTAAAACCCTTGGTCCCAAATTTGGCTGTAGTTCCAGAGAACTTGTACTGTACCCACATCAGATTTTTCATCTCAGCTAGCCCCTACTTTTTAAAACACCAATTTCTTGTTTCCACTTCCCTATTAAACGCACCCACTCGAGTACCCTAGAGTCTGAAATGCACTGTATTTGGTGCATTTGTATTTGGTCACTTAATGAATGCTTTGTTTCTGTAGTAACTTTAGTGCATTTGTGTGATTCAGTAAAGACAAAGCAACAACAATCATGGACTTCCTTGAACGACTTCATTTAAACATAAGAGGAAGAATCAAAAGATAGAGAAAATCTGGAAGGACTAAACCCTGCCATGAAAGGAACCTATAAAGATCCAACATGGCGTTAAAAGCACCAAATAAATAAATAAATGACTGCATCTTTTCCCGTTATTTAAGGTCCTTTTTGACCACATGATGTTAGGACTTAATGACAGAACAAGTTCAATTACTGGAAAACTTTTAAGGCTGCCCTGTTTTTCAACATGTCGCTGACTTGACGACCTTCAAATTGTATTTTTAGTTACTTAGATCTTTTAAATAGTTTACTTTATCTGTTTAAATGGTTGAATCAATCAAACGCTTTAGCTCTCAATGGACACTAAAATGAACTGGCAAAATGCATTGGCATTAAGGTAGTAGAATAATGTGTCATGCATCACATTATTAAAGAACAACGTGTTATTGACTAATTACTATTTTAATAATTGTTCATAATGGTTTTTAAGAAAAAGTTAAATCAATTATTTTGCTGATCTACATTCATCTGGAAGTAGTAAAGAGAAATATCTGGACTAGAGAGGAAAGAGAGTGCACGAGTTCAGGACAGCAGAAGCGTATGTGATGAATAACCTATTTTTTTTGGATCAGAGTTCTGATTCTTTTTCTCCTCTCTAGTTAGACCAGAGCCAGGCCTCTTCACCTAGTTCGTTACAAAGCCAAGCCAGGGATGATTTTACCTTGAGTAGCTCTTAGCCCAGTCCTGTTCCCACTCTTCTTTCCACCACAGCACAGGGCCCTGTTGCATCATGCTTGTAAAATTATAGTCTCACTGGAGAAATATTTGTGGAAAAGGACTTTATGAAATAAGGGGTTTTCACTCTTCTGCCCACTTAATAGCCACTGGATTGCACAAAGAGTTGGAAGTACTGTACAATTTCTCATCTATTGTCTTCACAAATCCAGAGGAAATTTGTGTCTGCTTGCCCTGCTGTCTGAAATTATATCTTTGTGGTCAAGTTATGTCTCTGTTACAGGCTATTGATCTTTAGCTGCTCAGCAGTTTTCAGCATGGCCATTCCCATACATGCCCATATGTCGGTTTTCATGTTCTCCATATATCAGTGTCATGACAGCCAGGTGGCCATTTATGCCAGGGGTTAATAGGGTTAAATCTGGGACTAAACAGATGTGCTGATGACATTGGCCAGTGGATTCCACACTAAAATGGAGCACTTACTCTCTTTCCTGCGCCTGTTATTCAGACGCTAAAATGCTGAGAGCTTGAATCGAACTTTTCTTTCTACAACGTGTATCCAATGTGTCCAAATGGAACTCACTCTGAGAAATGCATAATAGAAAGAAAAACAAAATGGAACAAAGTTTAGAGACTCGATGGCGAATATTGTAAAAACAAATTCCCTAAATGCTATTGGAATCCTCATCATTTATAATCGAGCGGTGACTTGGATATTAACCAGTAGGTTTGGAGTTGAAATTCCCAAGCAGGCCGTGTTTCTCAATGGCTTGAACTGTACTGTGTGAGACTATTATGGGTCAGATAAATGCTGTCTATGTCAATTTCCTGTGTTGACCGTCATGTTAAGGTTCTAAATAGTCCGTACATTGTAGCAGGATGTCGAGAAAGTAGATAATAGAATTATTTGGTCAAGTACCATTTCTATTAATCCGTGACAGTCCAATTTAAAAGGGAGTGGCCACTGAATAGCTTTGGGTTGCATAATTTAGTACGTCACTACACCGTATCTGTGCTTGTGTGTTATATGGATTTGGCTGATAGGAGGTGCCATGTTATTTTGACTTATTGTTAGTTAAAGTTTTAATAGTTTTAAAGTTAACAATGTAAATTCCTCCCTTTTTATATCAATATGAATTAAAAGTCTTATTACCGTCTGAAGTCAGCACTATAACTTTTTGCAATGGCCATTTTGGTTAAACATTCCACCTCTCTTGCATTTTGTAGGTGATCTTAATGTGACCTTCAATAACACTGAAGTTCAACGTGAATTCAAGTCTCACCAGTGGTTTGGAGCGACTGTTCGTGTCTACGAAGACTCGGTCTTGGTAAGAAATTCTGTTACTTATTTGTTTGCATTTGTTCCTTGCCTTCCAAAGCGTTCATCTAGCAGGGTTCCAAAACCATTTGGGGTTCCAGTACCATTTAGAAAGCCTGTACACAGCATGAACAGCTAATGTGTGAGTATAGCCGAATATGTATTGTTACTTGAACGTGCCGTTTTAGATTTCACTTTTATTATTTGGGGCAGTACGGTGGCCCGGTGGGTAGCACCGCTAGAAGAACAGGAAGAAGGTCCCGGATTTAATCCCAGGATGGAGCGGCCTGGTCTGCGTGGGTTTACTCCGGGTACTCCAGTTTCCTCCCACAGTCCAAAGACATGTGCGTTAGGTGAATTGGTGTCTCTAAATTGTCACTGACTTGTGTATGTGTATGCATGACTAGCCTTGAGATGAACTTACGTATGGACGTAACCTTGTGTGTGTGGCTGGATGGCCACTGATGCCGATAAGCGATGCTAAAGAAGCCAAATGAACAAATTTTAACAAAAATTAAGTAAATACTAAGTATGAAGCTGTGTGAAATGTGAGATGACAGAAATGTGAGTTGAATGATTAGGTTACTGGGTCCCAAAACCTTGTCCTAGAGTGCCCCTCATTTGTTGATAAGAGTATTTCTGTGCCCCCCTACTTCGACACAATCATTCTGGAGTTTATTTTAAAGATTATAATTCATACATATAATTATTTATTTACAGTGCAACTATCACAGCTGACATTGTCTTAATTTTTCTATCTGATCTATTTCTGGCTTGAACATTGCGCATTAGTTTGCCTTAATGCGCCCCTCCCCTTAATTGCTCTTAGCCCTTACTGGGTGTATCTTAAACAGGTGGGAACCACACTTTCTTTATTACAGTATAAGGTCATGTTACGATGTAACCAACAACCAGTGTTTGTCACTGTAATCATCTTGCTAGGCTTGTGCTCCTCTCTACTCGTGGAGACCTCGACCAGAGCCCCTAGAGCCCCAAGAGCCCCAAGAAGACCCAGAGGCAGACGTCACAGGCTCTTGTTACCTGTCCATCGCAAATTTCACCAAGTTTGTGGAATATGCTCCTTGCCGCACAGGTAGATTACTCGCTATAAGTGGGGTGAATTTGGGATGTTTTAAAATTGGTCTGGTTTGAGGCCTTTGGATTAATTTTGAATGTAGTAAAACATTAAAACGTGAATTGATAGATAGTATAATAATATAGTATCACAGAATGGAAGGTTATGCAAAATATGCTTAATATATATTTAATAGTCATAATATCATGTCCTTATTTTAAAACGACTGTACATTTAAATTTGCCCTATATAATACTGAGTGGACCCTATTTAACGAACTTTACTTTAATTATGTATTACTTATTATGTGTTTCAGAATTTCATGCAATGAAGGGTCAGGGTTTTTGTCAAGGTGGATTTAGTGCAGACTTCACCAAGGTCAGTAGTTTCCATCCTTTTGATCTGACTTGATACGTTTAGGACATTCTCTGTTCTCCTATGCTGTAACTTGCTGCTGTTCTGCAGGATGGGAACGTCGTACTCGGAGGACCTGGCAGCTATTTTTGGCAAGGTATGTGTCCCCTACAGGTACAGTTCCAGGAAAGCATTTTATCTACTCATAAAGTCTGACGTTCGTCCAAGTCGTAATGATGGAAAATCACATTCCATTCAAACGAATTGCAAACAACAGTGCTTTGTTTGATGAGTACGTTAGTCATTCACAGTCCAGGCTGGAAGAAGGTAGACTCTCTTTAGCAGTCTTGAAGTTAGAAGCGACATCATCTCAGCTGGGTTCAAGTTTGTACTCTGACTTGACCATTTCAAACCGCTTCTTCAGCAGACGCCCTTATCCCGAGCAACTTAAAACTGATATGATCTCACAAGCTACAAAAGCAATTAATGATTAAAGGCCTTGCTCAAATGCCCAGCACTGCAGCAGCTGCTTGCTTTCAGAGCGAAGTGTTGTTTTTTTTTGCGCATTTATATCTTATAACACACCCACTCTGTTTTCTGATTGGTCACCTCATAGCACTCATATTCAATCTAATATTGCCCTCAGAAGATATATCGTTAAATAAAATGATAACAAGCCTTACAGAGTAGCCCCCAAAACTGTTTTTGCCTCTTCTGTGCTCCGCAGTTGGAAGTTTTTCGCTTTATAAGACCAGATTGTCCCTGATTTACAATGTCAGAACTTTACAATCAGAATTTGATAATACACATAAATACACATCCAACAGAAACCATACTTTGATTTTCTTCAGGTGAGAGATATATGGTAACTAATTCTACTGTACATTGCGTAGGGAGTCACTTGGTGGGAGTGATGAGCGCTGGAAAAGTTCATTATATTATTCAATGCATTGTTATTCAATCTGCTTCATGTTAGTTTGTTGATGTAAGTGTATTAAGCATGTCCTTGGTAGGCTAGTTATAGAGTGTAAATGAAACTTGCAATGCATGGGTCAGAGCGTAGAATTTGGGGACTTCCTCGGTTTTACATTTCATGTTCATACAATGGGCAGCACGGTGGCTCGGTGGGTAGCAGCGCTGCCTCACAGCAAGAAGGTCCCGGGTTCAATCTCAGGGTGGGGTGGTCTGCGTCCTTTCTGTGTGGAGTCTGCATGTCTTCCACGTGTCTGCGTGGGTTTACTCCGGGTACTCCAGTTTCTTCCCACAGTCCAAAGACATTTATGTTAGCATATGGTGTATGGTGGTATGGCTATTTATGTTAGGTTAATTGGTGTCTCTAAAGTGGCCCTTAGTGTATGACTATGGGCATGACTGTGTGTGTGTGCAATACGATGGTTTGGTTGTCCCGTCTAGGGTTGTTCCTGCCCTTGCGCCCAAAAGTTGCCGGGTGGGCACCCGTTGGCCCGCGACCCCGTGTGGGTTATGAACGAAGATAATGAATGAATGAATGAATGAATGAATGAATGAATGAATGTACATACAGTGTTGCCCATAACTATTATTTTATACATACAGATGGTCCTTTTTTCCATAGTAATGTTTTTATAATAGAGACTAACTTTGGGTTGTTGTTCACCTCTTCGTTACGTTTGTGATCTTGCAGCTTACCCACTCCCAAAGACCAGCAACCTTAAATAGTTATTTTGACAGTTTTTTAAAGCTCTTATTCTTTTTGTGCCTTTTCTATAGACCAGAGCACATGTACAGTCCACATCACCATCTTCACCTTATTAATTCAAACTCAGACCTTTGGTTAAAGCAGTTAGCGAAGAGACTGGCATACATTTTCCAGCCTGGACAGTGAATGTATAATTGGCACTAAAAAGGTGTAAACACAAGCCGAGTTTTAGGTAGAATGAATTTATCATTTTGACCTGGGTGAAACCTGGGTGAGACCATGTTTTAAGAGTGTGAAATGTAGGGATACCAATGACAATGTTGTCAAGCTATACCGCTGTTCAGAATTTCATCTTTCTCTCAGGACAACTTATCTCTGCTGTCAAGGAAAAAATCGTCGAAGCCTACTACCCAGGCTATTTCCTCACATCGGTCACAGGCCAAGTTCAGACCAAGCAGAAAAAAGAGATCAACTTTGATGACAGCTACATGGGTAAATTTCCCATAAATACATTTAAAGCAACCAGAAATGTATTTGTATTAAAAGTAAGGCATTGTCTGCTTTTGTGTATTTTAGGTTATTCTGTCGCAGTAGGAGAGTTTACTGGAGATGATGATGATGGTAAGTAATGAGACTGGCCATGTTGACTAATAGCTTGAGTGCTGTTGGACAGAAGCCCAGCAACCAAGAAGACTGTGGCTTCTGTGCTGTGGGTTTTTCTCTGTCTGTGTTAAGCAAAACATTTTTTTCCCTTCAATTTGTTCCATCAAGCTGCTGTTGCCTCGTCACTCACTTATTTCTTCCTAAAAGACGGTAATGGGTCCAAGTAGCGGATTACACAACAGTAAAACTCTCATAACTGCCATTTATAAAGCTGTTCTGCTCAGGGTTCCCAGAGTTTTTGGTGTACTGGGGTTTTGGGAAAGTCATGCAACCAGAAATACAGTCAAACTCCGTTATTTGGTGAAATGATTTGGATAATAAATATTTATATTATGGGAATTCAGTTATTTCCTATGGGTAAGTCTCAGTCTGTTCCCAGATACTCAAAACCCAGCCCATTTCAATTGATGTGGGCATAACATAGTGGCACAGGGGACTTCCTACCTGCTCATTACATGGGAACTGGGCAGGGACTCATCATTGCAGGATGCAAGGCAGGACAACCATGGACAGGGCACCAGTCCATCACAGGGCACAAACTCACATGGACACACACACTCACACTATGAAACTTCAGAGATGCCTGTTGACCTAACACGTATTTGGACTGTGGGGGCTAAACATACAGACTCCGTACAGGACTGGACCAGAACCCGGAGCTAACCACTGCCACGCCAAAAAGAAATACCTGTTGTACCATAACTAAGAAGCGATTAAAAACCAAAAGGAGAAGTGTGTAACCACAAATCAAAACCCATTCTGAAAGCAACACCACTTCTCTTATTTAACCTATTGCTATTTGCATAGCTAATACTATGTCAATAGTGACTGAGGTAGTGGTTTAGGGTTTTTTTAAATACCTCGTGTTGTAGCAAGCTCAGAAGATGGTACTCTGGATTGCAGTGGTTACAAATACATGCTGCCCACAAAAATTATATTTCATTTTGAAGTCTTTCAATATTTAGAACAAAATTTTTTAGGCAGGCAAAATTACGACATTAGCCTATAGAAGCTATTTTTCCGATTAGTTTGCTAGTTTGTGTGTGTCCTGCGAAGCTGCGTGTGACGTATAAAATTCTGTGAAGACTTGAAGTATTTAAAATAACTTGGTGGTAATGTTATGATCATAAACTAAAAAAATACCGTAACGGCCTTGTCTGAAAGTATTCTTCAAATTGCTGCACTTGAATATCTGTATTTATGGCATTAAATCTTTCTCGTTTGGATTTTATGCCCTCTCCCCTCCCCTCCCTGCCCCTATGTCTGTCAGACTTTGTGACCGGAGTTCCCAGAGGGGTGCTTCTCCATGGACAGGTATGACTTCACGATTGCTTTGCATTGTGGAATGTGAATTCAATTTTGTTTTCTCTCAAAGTTTATTGCTTTATTTGAACACCTGGAATAAATTTGGTTTTCTTATAAAGACCACGTCTAATGTGTTTTATGAAATGTCTACTCTTTTCTTAGGTGTCTATTCTCAATAGCTCTTTGGAGACCATGAAAACCTTTATCGGTGAACAGGTAAACCATACAATAATCTGGATGCCTTTATCACAGAAAGTCAGTTTCAGGGTCTGGGGAATTAGATTGAAATCGCTTGAACTTATTATGATTGAGTTGTGTTTATAATCCCACTGAAAAAAAGCGTTCTATCAGTGTTAGAATATGTAGCATATTTAAGTTTACACAAACTCTGGTGCTTTAGTGTTACTACATGCATTGGCAGTTCAGTCAAGATATTCCAGCCATTGCCTGAGCTTAGTAAACCAATTTCAACACACTGATGATTTAAGCAAAACATTTCCTTTATGAATACACATTTATAGGGCTGTAGCATCCTGTGGTAAGCACTAAGTCCCAATTATTGGGACGTTTAAAGGTAATTCTCACCAACGAGCAACCTGGTGTTGCGCGGGAAACTTGCGAGACCTTTCTGCCTCTTGATTGCTTCAGCTGAGTAAGCACAGGCTGATATCTATTGTCTGCTTACGCCATTCTTCTTTACAGATCTAGAGACCTCATATAAAACAAAAGCTTTAGCAGCAGCAGTGGTTTGGTTCAGCAATGCTGTATTGTAACAGACAATGTAGCTATAAGACCTTTTTGGAATAATAACATAATAACATGCTGCATTGCACACAAATGCAGTAATTCTTGCATCCTGTTTCCAAAGAGATCATAATGTTATGATTCGATTTTTTTTTAAAATTTATGTTTGGGTTTATATTTTCTATGCTCATAAGAGAGAGGATTTCTTCTAAACAGTTGAGTGCCTTAGGAAAAAAATAAGGGGAAGATGTTTAATGTATACCAGCTGTGTTACACTGCTTTGACATTCCTCCGTTATTATATGTAAATGATAGGAATGGTGAAAACAAGCAATATCATTAAAAACCTATACTTAAAATATTTTAAATATTCTCTTGTAACTTATATGGCCACCATTTACCTTTATAGCTGCAAAAACGCTGGGTGCAAATCCATTCCAGGACTATAGGCATTCGTATTCTCTCTCTTTCGAACCTAGGGAAACTTGGCATGGATTGCTGAGTCATGTTTCTTTTGAATATATGAGCATGTCAAACCAACTCTGACCCCTCTAGACCGCTCCAAAAACAAAACAAACCGAAACCACCTTCAGAGAAGGTCTCCGATTCGTTTGTTTGAGGTTCTTTTTGAGGTACGCTCGATCCATGCATTGTGAAAGCTCTCACTGCTGCTGCTGCTGCTGCTGGTCATTTGAGTTCAGTTTTGGGTGGAATCACCCGTACTAAAAGAAAAAAAAAAATAATTGTGCAACTTGACCTCTGATCTCCATTGTTTATCGCACACTTTTGTCGGTTTAAATGTTTAAATGCTGATAGTTTGTTCTTTAAAATAAACAAACTATTTTAATAGGATACTTTTCTGTTCTGATTTTATTAGACGATTTTATTATGCACTGCATTCATAAAATCTTTTTTTCTACATGTTTTGATAATGCAGCTTATTGTGAGAAATATCAGACCTCCACGTTTGTCTCCGGTTCCTTTTTTATTTTTGGTATTCCATAATCATATTTTCTGTATTTTTATTTGCCCAATAGCAGAGCAATATGAACATATGAATACGCTACCCATAACTCAATGTTACATAGGAGTTGTTGCGTGAACAGCAAGTGGTCTAAGATGTCATCAGTGCTAAAGTGGACCACAACGAGAAGTGAATCTTCTTGGTTTGGTTGCGGTTAGTTTGTATACAGGTTCACTTAAAAAAAAAACAACTCAGTTTGAGTCATTTAAAAGAAAATGTATGTTTAACACCTTTAGAAACTATTGTACTAATGGCACATTTGCAATACATGCAGAAACCAGCATTGTATGGGGTTTTTCAACCATGGCAGATATTAAGGAGTTCTGTAGGGTTACAGTGCAACTGAGTCATGGTTTAATAATCAGACGTGCGCTCAATGTCTTCTAGATGGGCTCCTACTTTGGATATTCTGTAGCTGCTACAGACATCAACAATGATGGGTCAGTGCCTTCAACTGCTCTGTACATACACATACAGTTACGCTTATGTGTGTGTTAATTGCTATTTACTCTCTGTACAACCCTTTACAACTTCCAGATTGACTGACTTGTTGGTTGGCGCACCCATGTTTATGGTACGGGATTCGGATGGCAGGTTGGAAGAGCTGGGACGTGTATATGTGTACCTGCAGACAGAGCCTTTGGAATTGGTACCGCAGCTACCTCATCTCACTGGCACGCAAATGTACAGTCGATTTGGCAGCTCCATCACTCCACTGGGAGATCTCAACCTGGATGGCTTCAACGGTGAGGAAAAGCACTAGGGAATTGCTTAATGTGCATTTTTTTTTTTCTTAAGCGGGTTTGTAAGTAGAATTTCAGTAACGGTTTCTGTTTCCTGTTCCGATAGATGTTGCTATCAGTAGTCCTTTTGGTGGGAAGGATGAACAGGGATTGGTGTACATCTACAATGGAGACGCAAGAGGGCTGAGGGAAAAGCCTTCACAAGTTATCACTGGTCAGTGGTCAGCAGTTGTCCCTCCTGCTCTGCCTGCTAGTTTTGGCTTTTCCATGAAAGGGGGGAAAGACTTGGATCACAATGGCTACCCGGGTGAGGTTTTTTTTTTTTTTTTTTTTAATTAGAGGGCTGATTATCACGATTGATGTTTGCTAATTGGTTTCCAACTGATGTCTGTTGCTTTTTCATGTTTGTTACTCAGATCTCATCGTGGGGGCATTTGGGGTTGACAAGGCAGTACTTTATAGGTGAGCGGCTTTAGTTAAGGTTGTTTTACAACATGTTGAGAAACATTGAATTATCTTATCTTAATGGGAAACGTATGAAAAATGCTCTAGTTTTGTGAAAATGTCTTGCTTTTTCCATGTTATAAAGTTCTTATCCAATCTTGCAGAGCTCGTCCCATTGTTAACACCAGTGCCACCTTAACGGTGTATCCAACCATGATTAATCCTGAGGATAAGGCCTGCACTATCAGCAGTGGCAACCAGACGATACACGTTTCTTGGTAATTCCATTTAACCAACATTTTCTTTTATAAAACGACTTCCTGTCTCACTTGGGTTTAAATATGAGGTGACATGGTAGCCATGCTCCCTTAGGAAATTACATATGAAATGAAATGAAGGATGCTGACTGTCACAAACCAGGCAATGTCTATATAAGTAGGCTAAAAAAAAATGCTCATATCCACCGTTGAGGGAATACTTAAGAAGTTCCAAACAACTGTAATGAACCTGTCTGGAAGAAGCATATTTCCTCCCCCACGCACAAAGAGAAGAATGGGTTTGAGGACTTGAAAATAAAGAGTTGTAGGATCTTGATTTGGGATTTGGAGAAAATTGGTAACTTAAAATCTACAATTAGACACCACCTCTCTGCCAGTGAACTATTTGGATGACGTGCCAGAAGAAACCCTATTCTTTCACTTAACTAGTGTGTAAGTGCCTGGAATTGACTACAACATAAACCGACTGGAACAGAGTTATATGTTCAGGTAAGACCAAAACACAGCTTTTGGGCATCAAACGATGTGGGTGGTTTTGGCATAAAGGAATACGTGATGTGTAGCTGCTTTCCGTCAGAGCTCCTTGAAACCCACGTCCAAATCCAAAATGCGTGCTAATAATTCTGGAGCTGACTGTGTGTGGAGGAATGTTTGGCTTGTTAGACATAGGGGATAAATATAACGCTGTGGAAACCCAAAAGTCTACAAGTACACAGCTTACAACAGAATTGGAATAAAGAACTAAAGAGTAAAAAGTTGTGTGGGTATTAAACAGTGGAAGTTCGAGACCATTTGAAGTGGGGAGGCATCCAGGGCTAGTGGCTGTGTTAGAGGAACCAGGTTAGGTTAGTAATTATGCTACATTGGCTTGATCTGAGTGACTAGTATCAGTGTAACCTTGTGTCTGCCGTAAATAGCTGTTGATGCTGAAAGCAATGTTAAATAAACAAACAAAAAATCAAACTATAGTTTGGTTGGGTACACTTCAGGACTGTTCGGCTCCTGGATGCTTTCATGATGGGCAGCTCCTGTGAAGTTGCTGTTCAGCCTTGATTGAGTACCACATTCAGGATTTGTAAGCAGGGGATGAAATGGTGCTGAAAATGGAATTAATGGCTTAATTGGTTTTAGATAAAACAATATTGAAATCAGTGAAAGTTGTGACATATTAAAATGAACTCAACTAGTATTTAATGAGCCAATTCGGGGGGAAAAGTCGAACTCTGAGAACAAGTAGTGGATGATACTGCATGTTGTAGTTGCGCAGTGTGAAAAGTTAGTGTGGAAATTGCTTTTAGCATGGACTTAAATCAGAACACAGCCAGGTAATGAACAAGAAGGAATTGAAAAAGCAAATGTGCATCCTGAATTTGTGGAAACTGCTCTTGGCCACTCTGTTCAACAAAGGCCGATCCTTCCTCAGATTTGAGCTCTTTTCCCCCTCATCTGATTCATACGGGAGGAACCGTGTATACACACATCTTGATTACAGCTTGTTGCCTAGTGATGGCGGGGTTGTTGGTGGGGGTGGAAGATTGGGATAGGGCGAGACGGAGCGAGTCGGGCTGACAGACCTTGAATGAGATCGTTCGGTGGTGGAACACAGCTGGGAAACATCAGGGCGCCGTGTGTGTGTGTGTGTGTGTGTGTGTGTGTGTGTGTGTGTGTGTGAGAGTACACATGCAAACGTGTGACACAAAGTACACACAGATTTAGAGGTACACATGGGAATGTATTCCTATTTATTGCAACACATGTCAAGAGCAGTCTGGATTGTGCTGGGTTGTTTTCTCAGCTTTTTTTTTTTACTATTTTTTCCTTAATTTCGTGCTTTTCTTTAAGTTAATTCATGTCTAGTTCGTTGTATTGCCGTTCTTGGGGAAATCCCCAACCTTTTCTTGGTTCTGTTCTTAACCATGCCTTCTAAAATGTAAACTAAAGAACGATGCTTTTTAATTAAGGATAGGCATTGTGTCTGGTCATGCAAGAGCAGTATTAGTTGTAACAGTAACTTCTCTGTCTGTGCCGCAAGAGTAAATGTCTAAATGCAATTTCATGGTGCATGCTTGTGGAATGACTTGTTGCTACCCTTTCAGTTCTCTCATTGTGCCTCTGTATTACTTTCTGCAGTGTCAACTTGAGCTTCTGCCTCTCAGTAAATGGGAAGCACCTTCCAGAAAATCTAGGTGAGCCAACATCTGCCTTCTATTATTCGTATATAGTAGTTTCAAAGGTAGTTCTATAGGAAGATCTCTCTTGTTAGCACTTTCCCCTTTATTAAATACAGCTGACACACATGGCCTGCCTACCCAACATGGATTTCTGATTATGTGACTGCTAATTCCTTCAAAATTTTATTTGACTCCATGTCTCTTTGCTTCTACACAACATTTCCAATGCCATTTTTCGGTTATTATATTACTCCATATTTAGTATGTGGAGTACTAAATATGTCTAGTACCTTGACATCCACAGTAGGGCCGAGTCTTACGGCATTAAGCAGACGCCCTTATCCAGGGTGGCTTACAACTGATATATTCTTACAATTCAAGCAACTGTGGCAGCTTGGCAGAGGTGGGATTTAAACCCAGGACCCTCAGGTCCAGAGTCCAGTGCCTTAACCGCTAGGCTACCACAGTCCCAATAATATTTTACACTTGCCTGATGCCTTAAAGTGTACTTTCAGTGAAAAACCTGCTAATGCTTCGATCCTATTGAAAGGCTCATTGTTAGCATATTTTCAGTTTTGAAAATAAAAAAAAACATTCTACATCACTTAAGATATGTAAATAGTGCTTATAGTCCCTCAGTAAACAATCTTAGCTTACCTGATCGTCCTATGCCAAAATCATCTACACAAAAAGATTTTTATAATAATACATTGCTCAAAATTAGCATTTAATTTTATTATGGGGTATTTCATTTTTAAATGAGAATTCAGTTAAAATTCAAAAAGACAATGATGTTTGGCTTCTATTAAATAAATCACCGAGCACACTACAGTGTAGTTCCAGACTCTTGTAAGTACATTCACTTGTGTACAATGTAAGATCATTCAGTATATTAGGAAAGGTCCAGACTGCAAATGTTACTCTACATTCTTTTTGCCATGTTTATTATACGATAATTTAAATAGTTTAAGTTTGAAAGTAGTAATGACATATCCTGCACAAACTGTGAAGGCACATCAGATATATTGTCTAACCAACTGAGCTCTGCTGTGCAGCTGTGTATCCAGCATGTGATCCATCGGTAATTGTGTGTGCGTGTGTGTTGCAGTGTTTAACGTAGAAGTTCAGCTGGACCAGCTGAAGCAGAAGCAGAAGGGAGCTGTTCGCAGGGCTTTATTTCTGGACACCCAGCAAGCCAACCTGCAGAGGAAAGTGAAGTTGCCCAATGACTCGAAGGTCTGCCATGAGACCAAAATCTACCTGAGGGTGAGTTATAGAATCGAAATGGGGTTGAAAATTCTAGAAATTAATTTAGGATAAAGCGTTGAAGTAAAGGGGTTGGGTTTAAACGAGACCCGCCGATTTTCTTTTCTTCACTCATACCAAGTCTGTGTTTGTTTTGTTTTGTTTTTCTGGTTGTGGACAGGATGAAAAGGAGTTCCGGGATAAGCTTTCCTCCATATTTATCACCCTCAACTTCAGTCTGGATGCGCAGGCTCCTGCTGACAAACATGGCCTCCAGCCCATACTGAATTACCAGACCACTGAGCTAATCGAGCAGAAGGTATGCTTATAATTATATAGTATAGTTTATAATTGTATAATTGCAATTGGAAAAGTTAAAATTTGACTGAAATGTGTTAGGGTTTGAACAGTTTTGTGTTCTTGTGGCAATGACAATTCTGAACGTTTTACAGAAAACTATATATAATTTAAATGATAATATAGCTTATACAATTTTTCTGTATGAAACCTATAAGTGTGTGTGCGTGTGCGTGTATGTGTGTGACTAGTCTTGAGATGAACTTTTGTATGGATATAACCACAGATGTAGAGGCCGTCATCAGCTATATGTTGTGACATTTGGTTTAAAGTGTAAACGCCTCACTTGCATTTGCTTAATCATAACCACTGCTACTTAAAACCCTTGTCAGCAGCAGAGAGAGTGAGTTCAAACCTTTCTTAAGAAATTTTGGTCTGTCTGTATCTGTATTTAACTTTATTTCCTGCCTAGATTGTGTAAGTGGCTTTTCATTTGTAAAATGAACAAAAGTAAACGTAATTGGCACAAATTTCTACATGAACACGTACCGGTGTGGGGGGGGGGGAGACTGTAGACTACAATAAGATTTCTTTTTTTATTGTAGAAGTTTTTCCTTCACATGATTGTAATACTTTTCCCGAAACTTGGATCTGTCCGGACCCCCCGACTTCGCCCTCCTCTGCTCTAGTCTGCCTTCGCATTCTTAAAACATACAGCTGGGATGTTCTCCAAGGGACTTGGAAAGAAAATGCAATACATACACAAAGAGGAGATTTTCATTGTCCCAGCAGGAGTAGCTTGGAGGACTGATGTAGACTGTTCCATCGATTAGAGGTGCATTCCAGGGCTGTTCACTTGAAGTGGGTTATGCGTTTTCTGCTTTTTTTTGGGTGGAGCCCTTGTGGCCATGTGGCATCTGTTTAGAGTTTGTTTGTACTGCGCCAGTTTTCCTCCGTATCATCAGACTTGCCACCGTTCCCAATCCCCGCAGGCTTTAATGTTTTCTTTCAGGTGCTTTGTGGACACTATCCAAAAAGAGGAAAAAAACGCAGTTCTCGTTTTTTATTCTTTACCCTGCAGAAAGGCACTCCTGGCTGAAAATTCTTTTTTTATTAAAGCTGAAATATAGATACCATACTTGGCATTTCTCTGGAAATTAGATCTCAAGGCAGACTTTGCAGTTGCTGTCCAGTAAAATATTGTTTCAGACCAGAGCAAAACTGAGATGTTAGTTTTAAGGTAACAGTATGCTTAAGTAATAAACCATAGCACTTTGTGAACCTTTGTTCAATCAGCAGGAAGTAAGTAAGCCTAAGTAAACATGATGGCGTTTGGCCGTGAAACAGCATTAAACATTTGACTGCGGGACAACGGTTGACTTTATTAAGTGACCAAGTAATGCAACCTGTTGACCATCCCACTTTGCTACTCAGTACAGTAACTTATTTAGCCACTAATGATGTGTTTCTCTTAGACTGTAGCAGCTTAAAGATTCAACTCTGAATATGCAGGCAGTTCTTTATATCAACCCCTGTTTAGATTTGTGGCTGTTTGTTTAAAAATGGGTAGTAGTATTTGCATTCATTCTCACTTCTGTCCTTCAATTTCTCACCGTGTTAACTGTAAACTTTTATGGAAGGAGCTTTAGTGTAGTGGAAATGACTCAACTGTACTAGCTCTTACAGCTTGACATGTAAACTGTACCTTTCCATACATTGAAACCACTGACAGGTGAAATGAATAACCTTTAAAGAGTGACGTTCTGCTCGAAAACTTGTTCCTGGCATTCAACTCAATGTTTGTTTGTCTGCCCAAGTATTGTTGCGCACACAGAACTCTCCTTAATGCCAATAGAGTTCCCTAATGGCAGTGTCATTTTTCATCAGAATTAATGAGCCTTGCCACACTGCAACCCGTGTTCAGGTATGGTTGAGGAACATGATGTGAAAAGGATTCATGGTGTTCGCTTGGCTTTCAGATTGACCGAAAGTTCATTCCACCACCTGGGTGCCAGGACGGAGAAGAGCCTTGATGCTCGCTTTCCTTTCATCTTATGTGATGGAGGATCTAGTCGTGCCAAGCTCCACAGGGAGCCGGTAAAGTGAACGCAGCAGTGGGGTGACATGAGAAAGCTTGCCTGAAAACCAGACGAGCCGGTGCATTTTGAATGAGTTGAATGGATCTGAAGATCAGCCTAAAGAGCATTGCAGTAGTCTAGGGACTAGAGACTGAACCTGCGTGGCGAGAGGACGGGTCGAATTATTCTGATTTTCTAGAACATGTACCTACAAGACTGGGTCAGTTTGGAAATATGAGCAGATAAGCTCAGCTGGTTATCACCTTGCATTCTCTGAAGGTGTGATGGATGAATGCAAGGTCTTAAGGGGATCCAGAGTTTTCGAGATATTCCTGACAACACAAGCCTTTTCATTTAAATAAATCGATTTTAATTCTAGAAAATACGCTAATGTATAAGCTATTAAGATGGCTATCAGTTCTACTTATTAAGTAAAATAAGATGGTTGTTCATTACAGTTGTGTCCACACAGTGTCCACAGTGGCAAGACTTTATTTTCTATTATAATTTACTGTTAAAGCGAACAGCCGTTGATCGGATGGACATTAAACAACCCTTACCTGTGTATCGTTTGATGTCCTCATACTTTCAAGCTATATATTATATGAAGCTGCTGTTGATAATGGTTACGGTTTTGGTCCACTAATCCAAAGGGTGTGGGTTTGTCTCTCCACCATGCTGTCACCGTTGTGGTTTTGTTTTTTGGGACCATTTTAAGTCACTCTGAATAAGAGTATGTACTAAATCATGCGAACATAAATGAAGTGCGTCTTTTTTAATGTGGCATATCCTGCTAGCTTTGTTCCCACCAAACTGTTTTGGGAGCTGACCGTTTTCCCCTTGTTCTAGCTCCCTGATTGCCTTAAATAACGTTTTTTTTTACCCTTCCTGCTGAGGTTGAAAGCAAGCCAACATGAGGCTTTAGTAAGCTCTGCAGGACGCGGCCTCCCTGCATGCACTTAATTAGAGCTCAGTGAGGTCTGATTACAGGGAGGGTGCTGCACTCTTTCTGATCTCTCTCTTCAATTTCTTCTCCGTAGCGTAATCCACACACATGCGGGAGTCACAGGATCATGCGGAAGCAATTAGCCATGCCATCTTCGTACTCTACGTACAGATGGTTCTATATTCCCCTTTCTTTCAACCGTGACTGAGGGATGCTGGGGTGTGTGGGTGCTGTTCCTTGCAGTTCGTGGCAGCAGACACAATCATGGATCGCGGTTGTTGTGCGATGAACAGATCGAGGGTCCTGCAAGTTTCAGTGTCTTATATGTTCTTTGTTGATGAGCGTTTTTCATTTACATCACAGCCTGTGCAGGGAACGCACTTTAATTTGACATATTGTTGCATGTTTGCACTCCTTAAGGATGCACGATCAAGTTAGGTAGGTTTAAATAAACCAATAACCCTTTTCTTTGCAATATAAAGTTTCAGACTCTCAGAGGTTACTGCAAAACAGAATGTTCCTTTCCATTTGACTCCCTAGTGTTTTGGATGGGTTTCAGCAAAGCGAGTTTTACCTGAACGGATGCTTGAGTGGGTTTACATGCACTAAATAATCCAATAATGGCAGAAAGTGAGATTCCGTAATCCGATCAAAGAGCACTTGGATAAGCGGATAGCTGGAAACCACTGGTTTCCTCAGACTGTAATCGGATTTCTGCATTACAAACACCCAATATTCTCTCAAAACGTATTATTTTTTACAAAAATGTAAATACTTTTTTACTTTTAGAATGTACTGCGTTTCAGAGTTGCCCCAAAAGTGTCTCGCAGCCTATGAACCGAGGTTACATTTAATTCCGGGGCTGCCAGGTTCCCTAGAGAAATAAGCAGCCAGATGTATGGAAACAATTCATTAAAAACTAAAGTTTCTTTAATTAAGATGACCGTCTTAAATTCTGCTCAGGTGCAGACTGAAAAATTCGACAACTGAGATCAAATCCAGTTCTCTTTCTCAGATTTGACTTCTCACCCAAGTGGTTATATCATTTATAATGAAAACACATTGCATTAAGTTGGAGATAAAGACAAAAGCGGAGCATTTTTACTAGTAGTCTCAGACTTTTGGCCAACACTGTCCACTCTAATGCCAAATGAATAAACATTTAATAAATAAATTACTTAATTATAGCCGTACAAAGTCATCATAGGGTATAATAGGGTATAAGCCTTAAAAACAAAAGATTCATTTGCACTTTACTCATCATAACAAATGTTGACCAATGAAAGTGAATAAATGAATGACCAATGAATATGTTTTTAAAAATTTCTCTTATATTAAAGTCATCGGATAACAGAGTAAAATTTAGAAGTTATGGTAAATGGAGCTAAAGATTTTTTAAAACCTATGTATAGCTATCATACAGCACCATACTCACACTGGACTGCACTTTACCTCTGTCTGAAAGACCCCTGCTCAAATCCAGACTGGCTTTCTTTAATCCAGACTACTCTGCGCCAGTGTCACTTTTCATCACCCGCTGTTTTTCTGCCTTTTGCTTTCCAGGCCCAGATTTTACTGGACTGTGGAGAAGACAACATCTGCGTCCCTGACCTGAAACTTGCTGTATATGGGTAAGCATTTTAGCTCAAATAGCAGAACTCTTTTTGGCTTTACTGTGGAATGCTTAGCATTATTGATATGTTTGTATAAGAATACTACCGTTCTCTGAAACTAAAATTAAGAAACAGCAATCCTTAATACTGCTGAAGAATGCGTCTGGTGAACGACACCTAAAATCTGGTTAATGGTCAAAGTGTTCCTGCTCCCCGGCGGTATTAGTGAGGAAAGCACACAATGTGAAAACAGGAAGACAAGCTGTGCTGTATGTTCTGAGATAGGCTGATGGTGCTTTTTGGGGGCAAAATATTAGGTAGATGAAAGTTTGATTTGGAAAATTCAAGGCAGCGTGTTCGCCAGCCCTCCGTGTATGTTTCAGTTCTCCTTTGATTTGTACAGCCAGAATTGACTTTTTTTCCAGGGCTTGCTGAATAATGTGATTATTATACTGTTATAAAATATGCGCTTAGTATGTAATTAGTTCAGCTTGCATCACTGACTTTTAAAAGACAGCGGCATTTAAATTTGGAAGAAGAGACAGTGGGTCTAAGGGGTGTTCCCTTGAACAAAAGCAGGCTCTTAGTCCTGTCTGTAATCTTTGCCAAGCCACGTAACAACACTGCTGGCTCTGAGCATCAGGTTTGGACAATTTACCCAGATCTGCTCAAACTGCTTGGATTTGAAATTGTTTCCATGCACCGGCATCTTCCAGAAGTTGTCATTGTTTTACAGAGATTAAAATAATACGTGTTACAAGTTACCGATACTAAAGTAGGTGCCCTGATTGATCTGCTGTGTCTTTTTGAATGTGGCTATATGAACGTTCACAGCTTACAATCCCCCTTCAAGTACAGCACCCAAATTTGAGTTTTGCTTCAGTGCTGCTTTACAAGGCCAAGGAGCAATTGGAACCTTCTGTGTGGCTCTCGTATGGAATTTCTCATTGTATTCAGCCCAGTGGAGAAAAAAAGCTGGGGAAAGGAAAAGGGGAAGGGGTGATGACGGAATAGAGGTGGGGACGTGGCGAGCTCAGGAGGTGGTGTTTTACAACCACAGGCTCTGCTCTGATGCATGTATGACTTTATTGCAGCATTGGAAACTACAGTAATGTAAAAAGAAAGTATGTGCTCCTACACAGTTTAGAACGCTTTATTTCAGCTGATTTGCTTTAACCATTACGACCCCATTAGGTTGAGACCTGAACTCACTCACCTGGCCACGTCAAACCCTTGCTTGTTTGCTTTTATATGCCGGACAGGTTTTGCTTTACGTTATTATCTTGTTCCATAACTTCACTCCTCCCAGGCTTCTACAGTCAGACCAGTCTGACCAAATCAGGCTTATTCTTATCTTCACAATCCTTTGCCATAAATAGGAGATCACTGCAAACGTCTTATGGCTGCTGATCTTGCCCAAATCCTCACTTGCTTGGTAGTTGGTGTTTTTGATATTTTGATACGACTGTTGTGGCTGAAACCACATTTTCTTTTAATACATTTAGCATTCAGAGTCACCAAAAGTGATTCTGATACAGTCTTATAGTGTACAATCCCAGCAAGTATTGCTTAAGGGCCTTTTTATCTTTGAAGTGCTAAAACAGCGATGCAGCGATCGATCGGCTAGTGATTATAATCGGCAATGTTTTATGTTCATTTCATGGTCTGGTCACGGTTTATTTGTACAACACACGACTGAGTTGGTGGCACAAATGCAGCTAAAAGCTAATTCAGAATTCAGGTGATGAGTGTAGCTTTAAATACAGCTCAGGCACCCACAGGTTTTTTTTTTATGAGACCTCTGTTGTCGTATGTTAACGAGGAGGACGTGTTCATTGTCAGCAGTGTCTGGCATGCTACTCGAGTCAAATAAATAGTCTCACCCTATATAATGCATTGCTAAAGAGGTAGGGGGATACTAAGGGTTTTTTTGGCCGTCTTCTGCGTGGAAGCTCTTCAGAGCGTGCTGTTTGCAATACATGGATGGTAAAAGTAAGTCATGGAGGAGCAACTCAAAAAATTTTAATAGCAACGGCATTTAAAATGACATTTTATTTTTATTCTGCCGAATATGCAGAATTTGACCAAACTAAAGCAAAGATGTTTAAGTTAGTGCAGAGCCAAGCACAAGCCTGCAACCCCTGCCATCTTTCTTTAGCAAGAAAGAATTTTCCGTTAAAAGAAAAGGACAGAACACATGTTTCTGTAAGCTGTAATTTTTAATTCTTAGACAGCACATTGGAATCGGCCCAATTCGGATTCAGCCGATCTTCTGTTCAGAAAGTCTGAAATGTGAATCAGCCAAGACATTTGGTTAATCTCTAGGATTATGTCTTATCTGGCCAAAATATGCCGTTAATAGGTTTGCTCAGGAAGATGCCAAACCAGTGTTTTGGAAACAGAGATTTTCTTGACTGCTCTTGCCCATAAGCCATTGTTTAGTCTTTTTTCAGAGTCATGAACTAAACAGGCTGGATGCTGATTCTAAGATGTAGCTGTTCTTGTTAATTGTTTGATCATCTATTGGTCCGACCCCTAATAAATTCTTTGGAAACCACCTCCTTACAGTCTTAATGTTTTCTTAAATATTCTCTATTTTTGAATGGGTTGCCAAGTTTAGCCTGTGAAGCAAGTGATGCACTGAATATTTCTTCCTTATGCATCTCACTGCAGAGCGATTGATTTAAAATAATTGCTGATTGTTTTGAAGACATGCACGATCATATTTCACCTTCGACGAATCAGATTTCACCTTGGGCAGTGATATTTTGCTTCTTTAGGGACAGGAAAGAAGTATACATGGGTGATGACAATGCACTCACCCTGACTTTCAATGCTCGGAATGATGGAGGCGGTGCATATGAAGCTGAGCTCTACGTGGTTCTTCCTTCAGAGGTGGACTACAGTGGAATCGCTCGCAATAACGAGGTGACCAGCATGCCATTCTAATAATAAACCTAAGCCTTGTATGTACAGTACTATGCAAAAGTCTTAGGCCAATATATGGTTTGTTTTTTAAAAATGGTTTAACGACCATATAGGATTATTAATTATTTCTTTATTAAGACACAGACAGAAAATACTAGAAATATGTTCACAATTTGGGATTCATAGATACTCCATAATGCTGTTGCCTTTTTTCTGAAATGAGCAACGTTTAATGTTAAAGCTGTCTTTGTTTTTCTTGGACCAACTCTCATTTCCTCAAATTTATCATGGTCCATGTGTAAACCACAGAATTGTTTTGCCTGTAATGTTACACACGTGGATAGTAACATCCCCCCATCTTCCTTGGATAAAAAATACACCCCCTTTCGTACACTTTAGTCCTCCAATACAAACCTCTGTCAGGTGCCCAGGCTGGCCCCCTTGGATGGCCAGTCCTTTAGCTGTACTACCCTGCACCTTTGGAACTATTTCCCTCATGATCTGTTTTTAAATCTCTTCTAAAACCCTATCTCTTTGTCTGTGAACTTCTCTTAGTTTCTTTTATGTTTACATTTTCCTTTTATTGTTTTTGCTTTATTTTCATTATGTTGTAAAGCTGTCTTGAACTTAGTAAAATGTGCTATTATTATTATTATTCCAATGCTAAGCTAATTAGACTAGACTAAATGATAAGGTAGGCTGACTTGACAAGTTAAAATGTTATATTGGGTATTTGAATTGGGATGTATTGTGAAATATGTATTCCAACCTGGATAAATGGAGAGAGATATGTCAGCAAAGTCACCCAGCATAAAACCTGTGTGTTGTGGTGACCCCCTAATGGGAGCACCTGAAAGAAAATTATTCAGCTTGTATATCCATGAAGTACAATTATTGGCATTATTATTATTGTGGCTATTTTTTGCCTATGGAAGTTTAATGCCAATATTCCAACATGGGATCAAAATCAGATGTTTGATGACAATGGGATTTTGGTTGTATTTAGTCTAGCAGTAAATTCAGTCAGAATTTGTTGTTAATCCCCGACTGTTGCTTGTCTTTTTTTCAGACTCTGACTCAGCTAACCTGCAGCTACGAGACAGAGAACCAGACTCGCTACCTCAGCTGTGACCTGGGAAATCCCATGAAGTCTGGCACCAATGTATGAAATCTCTTCCAATATGGAAATATTATAAATTGCTGTCCTTTTTAGAGTCATCTTCGATTGACATTTTCATGTATGAATGAACGTTTTGTCTTGTCCTGGAAATGTATTTTTTAGCATTCAGCTTAACAAGCTGATTTTATGAGACATTATTAGAAAAGTTTTATCAGATAGGCAAGTCTACAGGAAGTCTACGCATCACATGCCCTCTGTGTGACTCAATATCCCCAACAATTTTTTTAAAAAAGTGCTGGTCGTTTTTGGCACTGCTGCCCTGTGGCTGAAAGTTCCCTGAATGTGTAGGGTGGAGAGAGCTGTGGCTTTTTATTAGCATTGTGGTAAAGGGCTATGATTAAGAAGGCTGTACAAAGTGTGTTACTGTGTAAACCCAGTACTCATTAAAAATGTATTAAAGTGTGTTGTAACCCTAAATCAGAAGAAATGGGTACAGTATGGAAAAATGCAGCGTTCCATACATTTACTTTGACGTTTATTTTCTTTGCAGACATACAACATGAAAGATATTGGGTTCATACTGTTTGAAATGGGCTGCCTTTTACACATTTATTTCAGATGACTTTGGTAGACATGCCTTTATATTGTGAGCAGCATGTTGTTTTGAAAAATATATGGATGTCCCTGAAAAGATGTTGCCTTGAAGGCAGCATATGCTCTAAAATCTACAGAGGACACACTTTTATTTCATAAACAAAAGGGGGAAGGACATATCTGACATATCTTTTAGGCCATGTCTGGAACATGGCCACCATCTCCACTTAAAAGCTGCCGTAGTGGATGAAGTTTGGGAAGGTGGTCATGAAGCATATCAGTGAAGAACATAATTGTCCCAGAAATCGTTTACCGCAGTCAAATGTAGAATATCTCTGGTTCAAAAGTTATCGATACAAAGATTCTGTTTCCCAGGAAACACAGCTGCCGTATCATAGCCTTAGACTTCAACAACCGACACCCACAAAGAGTCACACAGCACATTTGCATCCCTCATAACCAAATTCGGAGAAACCGGGACTGTGGATGAAAAGCCACGTTAAGTAGTGGTCGGCTGAAGAAGCGCTACCGATGAAGAAATCTCTAAATTGTTTTGGCAGCCTTTGTGAAAACTTTTGACTCATGCTGTATGTACTTTTCTGCATTAATGCTGTCATCGCATAATTACCTTACCTTACCGACACAGTCAAATAACATGACTGATGCGGACTAATAATCTAGATCCTCCTTATCTTCTTTTGTCTGGAGCACATTTTGTTCTAAATAGATCTGGAATGCTGATACACATTTCACATTTAATACATGTTTCCACTGTGTGATGATCCTACATGCCTCAGAGACCAGAGCCTCTTTTGGGCAAGTTAACACACTAAAGTTAACCTTTTGCACAGTGAAGATTTAAGTGGCATTTGTGAATTTACACCTCTATTGTAGTACTTGACAATGTTTGCCAAAGTACTGCCCATGTGGTTCTATCAGCTACTTATACAGCTACTTGATCACAGTGCAGTCTGAGGACTCAAGTTCCGTTTACACACATCGTACACACTGAAATTCCTCCAGATTTGACCTGAATTGTTTAAATGATATTATGCTAATTCTTTCCAATCTTGCTTTGAGGAACATTCTTTTTAAACTTTCCAATAATTGTCACACACATTTGTTGACAAACTGAGATCCTCCTGGATAGGATGGGAATGGATGTATATTAACAAAATTAAATGAAGTTAACTAGATAAAACATGAAAAATCTTGGGTTCCTACTGTCTGCAATGAAATAAGAGTCAAAGCAAATGTAAAAACGCAGTCCTTATTTATTTTCTTTTGCTTTATTTTACATGCAATCCCAATGTTTTTTGATTTGTGGTTGTACAGGCCTAGAAATGAGAGCTTAGCTACATTCTAGGATTATTATGGTTTGTTATTACTGTAGAGGCTGTGTGATCGTGTGTGGTTTGGAGGGGAAAAAAAGTGTAAAACCACATGTGTGAAGGCAGGCAGGACTTGGCATGCAGTCCGGACCTTTCCAGGTGTACTACATCTGGCAGGAAACCAGTCAGCTGGTTACGATGACGTCAGGTTCTGCAGGATAAGGGTTTACGAGCCCTTGCATTTGAATTATATTCTGCCTATAGGATGCAGTGATGAGACATTCCACCGATATCAAAGCTGTGCAGATGTTTTCGCACCTGGCACTGCAATTAAGGGTACAAAAACATGACTAACTGCGTTGATGTTTGCCTTTTAGCTGTGGGCAGGCCTGCGTTTCACAGTACCAAGACTAAAGGACTCGAACAAGGTGGTGCAGTTTGATATGCAGATTCGCAGGTACGCAAACATACAGAAACATTAGGCTTGTGACATTAGATCGGTTTAATACAGTAAACCATATTATATGCATTAAATTAGCAAGGTTTGCCATTGAATAGCTTGTTTTGTTTTAGGGAAATACATCCAAGTTATTGAAGTAGCTTTTCCTATAGAGATGTTGGTCTGTATTATATCTAGCATCTGTAGTGTTTTTCTTCCTTTATTCATTCATTAAAAGGAGAAAACAAATCATGTTATGCATAATGAGACACATTTTACACCATTTCTTTCGGCTGTTTCTTCCACCATCACCTATTTCTGGATTGATAGGGTTTTAACACTTCTTTAGTCAGAGTGGATTAAACTACAAAACGGTAAGTACACATTAGGATCTGCAACGTATATTGTAAGATGTAGAATGCAACACAGTATTTGAAGATTATCTTAAGAAAATATTTGAGTGATTTTTTTTTTTTGAGAATTGCATTTAAGTATATTCTTATTAAAACTCCTTTGTTATTTGTCTTAATAACCATCAGGTTTTTTTAAGCAAGTCTTTTTGTGAACCCTGCCCCAGGTCTGTAACAATAATTCAGATAGGCCTGGAAGCAGGGTTTCACAGTATCACACTCCCATCCTGGCCTTTGTTTCACAATCCACGCTGTTTTGACACAAAACTAAAAGATGAAATTTACTGAAATTCATTTTCAGTTTTTGGTAACTTGAGCTTTTTTATTCTCTTAAAAAACCCTTTTTTCTTCTAACCTTGGGAAGAACATGTTGGGATCTGCTTGGCACTAACTGAAAAATGGTGGATGTCTAAAACTTGTACCAGTATTATGTAATATAGAATTCAAAATAATCTAAAATTATTTAGAGCAAACATATCTGGTGTTATTATGAATAAGCAAAATATGTCTTTCACTCCTACCCTCCTCCCACTCAGCCCTACCCAACTGCATGTTCACCCAAGGGGCTATTTAATCTTTAATCCCAGTTTTTTTTTCTAAAGGTAAATTATGAACATGTCTGTGGAAAAATGTTGCACTCACACAAAAGCTTTATTCTCTTACACTCCATTCTTGGAAAGATCTATGGTTACATGTTGTCACCTGTTTACATCTGTTTTTTCCCCCTTTTGTCTACAGTAAAAATGAGAATAACTCCCAGAGTGAGGTCGTCCCCTACAGGCTGGAGGTTGTAGTCAAGGCTGATGTTATTTTGCAGGGGTGAGTTTGAAGGAATAATATGGAACCGAGTTAGTTGTACCCTTTCAGACTTGGTCGTTTACAGGTAAGGGGTTAGATGGGGGTCTGATCCAATGTAGATTCTTCAGTTTGAAAAGTCTCTGTTGATCACTGAGAAGCCGAACTAAGAGGATGAAGGTTCAATGTTTGCAAGCTGAACTCATATTGAAAACTTTCAGAAGAATTTGTTCGGGAGAAACCCAAATATTTGAAACGCTGATTCCACTAAATGAGTTGCATGTGTGATCCGCTAAAATAATGGCAAATGTGTGAATGGGTGCTACGTTGCAGTGCCTTACTCAGTAGCTCTGCTTTAAAACTAAAACCTTATCTGTGTTTGCTCGTTCATTTTCGTGCTCTCTTCCTATTAGGGTGTCTCGACCAGATAAGGTCTTCTTCCCACCCCCAAACTGGAGAGTGACCAAGAATGTGGCACTAGAGCAGGATGTCGGTCCTCCTGTGAAGCACATATATGAGGTAAAGAGATCAGGGGAGAACTGTTGTTAATCTTTACAGCACAATTCCTTTGTCCACAGCTGCACAGATGAGTCAGTGAAATTTTACACACTCAAGTAAAGGCAGAGGTTCCTAAAGTGACGTCATTCTGCGTCCGTAAAAGAATGTCCTGGCGGAAAAAAACAAACAAAAAAAACATTTACACAATTATAGCCTACTAAAAATGTAGTCGCCAAACCGAGACTGGTGCTGGCGTTTGTGTTTGTGTTGCAAACTTAACAAAGAATGGAAATCTGAGTTAAGCGAAATGTGCTCATGCACAAATCATGATGTTTTTGTCACTCGCCGTTGCTACCCTGTGTAATCTCATTTAGGTATAAACAATATTCCAAATCAGCAGGGTTCCTATTTAGTCTGCATTTAACTCTGGAATAAAACTGTGTCATCAATGTTACTTCCAAGTCTCCGCTAAAGTTCTGCCTACTGTGTGTGCGCTGCAGGTTTCTTTTTTTTTTTTGGTTACAGTTTTCTACGAAGTTTGCAAAAAAATCTGAGATGTCAAAATGATTCAGCTACACTGTGGGGTTTATTTTTAGAGGTCACACATGTGTCATGTGCTGCATGGCAAACTATACTTTAGTGGACACACCTTCTTGGCATGCAATTTCTACAGAAATCGTCAACGCGGTCAGTTCCGCTTATCTTACAGATTCACTCTGTAGTTCATCTGTTTCTCTTCGTCACTTACTCAGGACACCCACAGGACCAGCACAGATCAGGTCCTATTTGGTTAGTGGATCATTCTCAGCACTGCAGTGACACTGATGTGGTGTGGTGTGGTGTGGTGTGCTGATCTAAGTGGATCAGACACAGCAGTGCTGCTGGAGTTGAACACTGTTCATTCACTGTGCACTCTACATCTACAAGGTGGAGCAATGTGATAACTGTCTATAATAAATTAAAGAACAATAGCTCATCTTTTGCTGCACTGTTTGTTTTAGTCATCCTCGAATCCTTCATCAGTGCTCACAGGATGCTGCCTATATGACCCTAATGGCTGGACGCTTTTGGTTTGGTGTCCTATTTTCAGTCCAGCAGTAACAGTGATGTGTTTTTAAAAACTCCAGCAGCACCGTTCTGTCTGATCCGCTCGTACCAGAACAACACACACCGACACAGCATCAGGGCATCAGTGTCACTGCAGTGCTGAGAATGAAGGTGTTGGTCCTTTGGGGGTCCTGATCACAAGAACACAGTAAAGGGAACTAACAAAAGTTACGAGAAACAGATGGGCAGTCTGTAACTGTAGAACTAAAAAGTGCTCCTATATGGAACTAATTAAATTGATAAAAAGGGGTTATATTTATTGTGATATAATAACTCTGTCACTCTTTCTTCCAAATCTCTCTCGCTAGTTGGTAAACAACGGTCCAAGTCGTATCAGTCACACAGTCCTGCAGCTGAGATGTCCTATGAGGTTTCAGAGCCAGAAGTTAATGTACCCTCTGGATGTCACCACTGATGGGCCCGTGAACTGCACCACACACAAAATTGTCAACCCCATGAATTTTAAAGTAAGTATTTTTTAATTTCGGAGTAATACTAACATTCGTAGACTAAACCAGCAAAATGACGCACACAAAACAGAAAAGGAGCACATTTTCAGCACACTTGCTGCACTGTGCAAAAGTCTTAGGCCAACGTTTAAAATTTAGCAGTGGCATAACAAACATAAAATGACTCAAATTTCAAACTTTGATTCATCACTCCATAATGCTCATCCCGTCTTTTTAAGCTTTCTTATACATTTTCACCCTGTTCCATTTTGAACAGTGGTTTCCTGAATGCTGCCCTTCCAAACAGAGCATGCCTGATCAGACTTGCCCTGGAATATGGCGGCTTTTAAGATGGTGTCCTTGTTAGGTCAAATGATAGGGCCCCTCACCCATTACTTGCTTGGGTAATCTGATATATCATTTTCCCTTTTGTTTGTGAAAGAAGAGTGTCCTGTGTCTTTTGACTCGCCTTATTATTTGTATTTGACTGAGATCGACGTGTCTGATTTAGTTTAGTAGTGAGTTCACATGCAGAACTGGAGAGTTCCACATTGAGTCAGTGGGTGGTGCAGATTTAACACTGAGCTCAGCATTTAGAGTCCCCAAATGAGTGGCAGATTTTCCGTTTAACTCACTCTCTCTTTGTCTCTTTTTCCCTCTTGAACCAGCTTCAGCAGCCATCCACAGAGCAGCCTCCTGTACACAACCTGGAGCACCACATTGAGAAGCGGGAAACACACAAAGGAGAGCTTGCTGATTTGACCAACCTGGTGAGATCATGATTTCAAACCACCTCAATGCAAAAATGGAGGGATAGAGACCAGGCAACAGATTTTTAGAGGATGTAGAATGGGTAGGCGGAGCATTTTAATATAGTATCAACATTTTCAGTAATATGCTACTCTTCTTCAAATTGTTATTATGGATATAACTTAAATAACATGGGCCTATCATTAAACTTTCCATATACACTTCTATAAAATCCTGGCAACCTCGTTGTGAACCCAAAAGACCATTATGGGATGTAATGAGCTGAGTCACAAATCTCTGCCTGACTGCCCAACTTTAAAGTTCTGATGGGTTATTCTGTGTGTCTGTCTGTCTGTGTGTCTGTCTGTGTGTCTGTCTGTGTGTCTGTCTGTGTGTCTGTCTGTGTGTCTGTCTGTGTGTCTGTGTGTCTGTGTGTCTGTCTGTGTCTGTGTGTCTGTCTGTGTCTGTCTGTCTGTGTGCCTGTCTGTCTGTCTGTCTGTGTGCCTGTGCCTGTCTGTCTGTGTGCCTGTCTGTCTGTGTGCCTGTCTGTGTCTGTCTGTGCCTGTCTGTCTGTCTGTCTGTGCCTGTCTGTCTGTCTGTCTGTGCCTGTCTGTCTGTCTGTCTGTGTCTGTCTGTCTGTGTCTGTCTGTCTGTCTGTGTCTGTCTGTCTCTGTGTCTGTCTGTGTCTGTCTGTGTCTGTCTGTCTCTGTGTCTGTCTGTGTCTGTCTGTCTGTGTGTGTGCCTGTGCGTGTGTGTGTGCCTGTGCGTGTGTGTGTGCCTGTGCGTGTGTGTGTGCCTGTGCGTGTGTGTGTGCCTGTGTCTGTCTGTGTGCCTGTGTCTGTCTGTGTGCCTGTGTCTGTCTGTGTGCCTGTGTCTGTCTGTGTGCCTGTGCGTGTGTGTGTGCCTGTGTCTGTCTGTGTGCCTGTGTCTGTCTGTGTGCCTGTGTGCGCGCGCGCGTGTCTGTGTTATTATTATTAGGATAATCCGAGGTAGATTGTAATCTGAAGTACTCCATAATACAGAAAAAATTGGAATTGTTTTAAGTCTTGGGTCCTCTCTTGTAAATAGTCTTATTGATTTGATTTCACTGATTATACGTGCGGTATAGATCGGAGGACCCGGATATTTACTTCTTATTTTGTGAGCAGCATACTATATATTATAGATCATATTATGTATTACATTATCATTTTATATCACTTCATAATATTGCTTGGAAATTAGTTAAAAAAATACAGCTGGCCATTGTCCAAGTTTCCACTATAATGTAGGGTTTAATCCCCTAGACGACTATCTGAACCACAAACCTACTATTGATCTGAATATTTAACCTAAAACATTTAATTCTACACTGAGTGTGTCAAGTCAAATTAGTTATGTAGTGCTTTTTCCAACAGAGCATTTTCTCAAAATAGCTTTACAACTAGTCGAGCAAACCTAGGGTGACTGGTAAGGGTAAAAGTAGGAGTGAGATGTAAAGTAGTGAGGTATAATAATAGTTTAAATTACAGAGTAGACAAAATAAAATGGAGAACATCATTTAGTAACATGGTAAATCAAATGTAGACCATATTAAATAAACGGGAATACAGTATTTTAAAGAATAGAATACAATACACAACATAAAACCCTGGAATGTACGATAATATTATATATAATAAAGGAATTATACATATTATGAAATGGATAATGTGAGCGACTAAGCTTTCTCAGCTTAATTGTTATCTAACAGGATAGTGGTGAAATGCCTAACCTATTATTAAATGATAGGGGAATTCGTACCCTTCCTATTTTACCAAGCTCCATTCAGTACTTCTGAGGAAATCATTTATGATGTCTGGACCACAGCCAGTATCTATTTTCCTAAGGCTAGCAATCAGTCCCATTGACAGGAAATAGGCCACCATTTTCCTTCTGCTCTTCTTAAATCCTTAAATCGCTTTCAACAATTGGAGGTCGGACCACCGGCTCACCAGAGCCATTCAAACTAAATTTCATCAACTCTCAAATTGCCTCCGGCCGACTTTGATAAGGCCACTGTCATCTGGAGCATCTCATCAGCACTGTAATTGGATAAACTTAACATTATGTGGATGTAATAAAGAGTGGGATTGGACAGTCTTGTAAAAAGGAAAGAGCTGAGGTGGGTCTGCAATTTAAAAACGGCAGTCAGCGTTTTATATCCTGTGACTAATGCAAAGCAGCCTGCTGTATTTTGTCCCTTTTTTGGCCCTCTCTGTAGCTGACTCCTTGACACAGGCAACATTTTCTTTCGTTCTCAATCTGCATTACCGTTATTGTCAATGCCTCAGTTAGTTGCCATGGGTAGCTGTCATCTGACCTTCCGTCCTCCAACTGGCCAGTTGTTTCTGAGAAGTGCTTGACTGGGCCAGAGACACGTCCATATGCTTATTAGAAAGGTGCACCACCTGAGCACCCTGCAGAGAACAAAATGAAATATGGTCCACTTGTGTTCAAGTCCTTAGGTTTTCCTTACCTGTTATGACTCCAAGTTTTGCTTGCCAGCTTTGGAATCCCACCAAACTGATCATCCTATTATCTTATGTTCTTATTATCTTATTATTATGTGGGATCCCCAGCCATTGCAACATTTCAGAATGAAAAAAATCAATAACACCGGCAAAGAAAGCTAGTGACCTACAGACGCAAGTCTGAACCCTCTAAAAAACACATGGCGAGAGGAATGGAATTGTAACATTTACAATAAAATATATGAAATCTATACCCTCTTAAGACGACAGGATCAAGCAACGATAACGAGAAAAGGAAACGCACCAACATCACCTCCATAGGAAAAACGCACCAACTTGCCAGAATTGTGACCCACTGCTGACAATAAAACATAAAAAACCTCAAGTTTTGCGGGCAGTATGTAAGAATTCTGTACATAAGAACTCTAAACATATGTTAATGCCCAGCCTACCTGTGCTGGAATGGTACTTGTGTTCTCGGAGCATAACTGACTTTAACGGGGCAGTAACATTTACCATATGTAAGTTACAGGCAAAATTCTTGTCATATCAAAAATCAACAAAAACCAGGGGTGCTCAAAAATTTGCAGGAGACTGCGGTCATGGTTTTAATGCATGCTTTTTAATACGTTTGTTTTGCTAGAAAAACAGTTTTATTACTGTTCGATAACCATGCTAGGGACAACTTTTGTCGTGACCCTGATCTGTGTAAAACACAGCTTTTATGAGCTTATTCATACTGCGTGATTATAATTTGCAATAAAAACGGCAGTGAAATGCGTATATACTGCTCACAAAAATGAGGGCATAGTTAATGATATTTCATTAAATATCCCCTATTTTTGTGAGCAGTGTAGTTTGCTTTACAGCTGCAGAACCTGCGTTTGATTACCTAAACTAACTTAAGGTCGAGTTGTGGACTAAGCATGTACTCTGAATTGTGGGATTCCCTATGGTCCGCCGCTGTTTAACCATTAACCAAAACATGCAGGTAGCTGAACTGGCTCCTCCTAAGTGCTCCTAGGTTTATATGTGTTATGTCAAACCCATGTTTTCTTTCTTGGTTTCAGTCCTGCTCCAATGTTGAGTGCTGGACCTTGCAGTGTAATGTTGGTCTACTAGAGAAAGGAACCAGTGCCATACTTGAAGTGCGTTCGCGACTCTGGGCCGAGACGTTCATGGCTGTAAGTTCGTTTTAAGTGTTTGTATGTTGTCTGTAGAACCTTTTATTTAGATCCTTGATTTATAAGAACCTAGATTTATGTGATTACTTCAACTATACGTCACTAATAGTGATACTAATAGTGATTATATTATTAAAAAAGTATTTTGGCCAATTTTGGAAGTTTTCCACCTACAAAGAATGGAGAGATCTGTAATTTATCATATTTACACTTCAACTGTGAGAGACAGAAAAGAAAAACACATCCAGAAAATCACATTGAATGATTTAAAGAAAATTAATTTGCACTTTATTGCTTAACAGGGATTTTTGGCCATGCCCTCATACAGATCTTCTCTAGATCTTTCAAGTTTCTCGGGTGTCGCTGGGCATTATAATGAGCATTGAATTATAGCTCCCTCCAAAGAATTTCTATTGGGTTCAGTGGCTAGGCTATCCCAGGACCTTAATATGCTTAAGGTCATTGTCATGCTGGAATACGCAGCCACGACCCATCTTCAGTGATTGTCGGCTATAATACTTGACCCCATCCATCCTCCCTTTAAATGCGGTGCAGTTGTTCTTGTCCCCTTTGCAGAAAAGCACCCGCAAAGTATGATGCTTCCACCCCCCCATGCTTCATGGTTGGGACGATGTTCTTATCCTTTTTTTTTTTTCCAAACACGGCAAGTGGAGGCCATACCACAAATCTCTGTTTTGGGCTCAAAACTTGACTATCTCCCATGCCTCCTCTGGATCATCCAGATGGTCATTGGCCAACTTCAAACAGGCGTGGACGTTAGCCGCCTTGAGCAGGGGGTCCTTGCGTTGACCAGGTTGACCTCCCATGTAGTTCTGGGCTGATTCCTCATCATCCTAACCCCACGAGGTGAGATGCATGGAGCCACAGACTAAGGAAGATTGACAGTCGTCTTGCGTTTCTTCCATTTTCTTATAATTAGCACCAACAGTTGTTTCCTTTTCACCAAGCTGTTTCATACTGTCCTCTAGCCTTGTATCCATCCCATTCTTGTGAAGGTCTTGTTGCTGGTGTCCATAGACAGTTCTCTGGTCTTGGGCTTTGGATTGTGGTTGATTGAATGGGTGGGTCGGTGTCTTTTGTGGAGGTAACAAATTAAAATAGGAGGGCTTCTTAAAGGAAAAACTGCCGGGTTTGTGAGAGCCAGAATTCTTGCTGGTTGGTAGGTGATCAAATACTTATTTTATGCAATAAAATATTTACAAATCATACAGTGTGAATTTCTGGAATTTAAAAAATTTCTGTCTGTCACAGCTGGTGAACCATCGGTAGTTTATCAAATACTTATTTTCCCCACTGTAGTCAGTAAGTATGGAGGAAAAAAAGGAGCCCCAGTAGCATTAGTACTTATTTTATGATGCGTGTGGTTGTGTTCACGCATGTGTGCGTGTTAAATGCTCTTTTTTTAAGTACTCCAGGCAACACAAAGCATATGTTTGGGTGCACTAAAATGCACACACACTACACATGCAAGCTTTTTACTTGGGTACAATTTAAATAAGCGAACAGTGCCACTTACTGTTTGTTCGTGGTATTGAAAGTATTTATTTAGCAAAGCCTTATAGTATGACATTTATTCAGTGTTTTTAGGGTGATGTTGCCCAGCTTGGATGACAAGCTTGGCTTGGCTGGTTTAAACCCATTGTAAATGTGCAAAAATCAAATGGGCAGTAGTTAATCTCAAAATTCAGATACAGGGTCAGCTTATCTTTGCCAGTTTTACAAGTTTCGTTAGATCCCTTTTTTTGGTGAGTGGAATTGTACTAATATTTACAAAATATACCAACTTTTGGTGATGCATAATTGCTATTACAGCTCTTAAGTTAGTAATTTGTTTACTTTATGTCCCTACAGAAACAGTATAAGAACTTTGTTCTAGAATGTACAGCTATTTACAAGGTTGAAAAGATGCCTTATGCCATTTTACCCAAGGAGACTCTGACTGGATCTAAAAAGGTAATAGCATTACCCTCTAATAAACCTGTGCATCTGTTTTTAAAACTTTACAAAGGCTTAACCTCCAAATGACTTGTTTCTGCAGATGGTCACGCCTGTGGTGTGGAATAAACCAGACAGTCAGTATGATGTACCTTTATGGATCATCATTTTGGCTATACTGGTGGGACTTTTGCTGCTGGCCCTGCTAATCTATATTCTATACAAAGTAAGTGAGGCGTAATGGGGATGGTAATAAGCCAAAGGCTATCGTGAATTGACCTTTTATTCAGGTCTGGTTTTGAATAGGAATTGTACATTCCCAAAGGGGACGAGGAGGAGAAGTTGCCAAGAAATTCCGGGCTGGAGGTGGGGAAGGTGTTTGGTATCCTGGTGTTAGATACAGTGAGATAAAATTCAGACGTGCGTGGGGATATGCGGATAGGGTTTGGATATGTGAGGAACCTAAAGGAAGTATTTACTGATGGTGTTTTGATATGTGGGGAACCTAAAGGAAGTATTTGCTGATGGTGTTTTGATATGTGGGGAACCTAATGGAAGTATTTACTGATGGTGTTTGGATATGTGGGGAACCTAATGGAAGTATTTGCTGATGGTGTTTGGATATGTGGGGAACCTAATGGAAGTATGTCGGGGAATGCAGGAGTGAGTTGAGACGGTGAGAGTGTGTTGAAGCATGCAGTAATGGGAGAAGATGGAATTGGGGCACACAACCCAGCACGAGTGATTGAGAGGCTGTAATAAAACTTTTTCATGGAATGTGGGAATTTTTCATGTGAGATAAGCTTTTGAATAAATTAAAGGGATATTAAGACCTCCCTATTTTTCCTTTTTTTTTGTCCTGAGTGTTACGTGGCTTGTTATATTAAGATGTTCTCCTACTATTAAATTCTAAACGAAGAAAGAAAAAGCTAGAGTGAATTCTGGAAATGTTTGTGGTGCATGGTGTTTAGGTACACAGGGGGAGGTGTTTGGGATTTGCAGGGAGGAGTGAAAGTGTTGAGCCATGAGGGAGGGATTTGGCAATGACGGCGAGGAATGTACCTTGCGTCTAAAGCTATTTGAGCTATTTTGCTCTTATTAACTTATTTCCAATGTCCTGTTTTTGCCTTTAGCTTGGCTTCTTTAAGAGAACCCCTTATGGCACTGCCATGGAAAAGGCCCAGCTGAAACCCCAGGCTGCATCTGAGGCCTAACTCTGGCCTGGGACTGTTCAGTAAGGATTAAGAGTGAGAATGAAAGACCACTGGATCTCCACTGCACTGCACTGCACTGGACGGAAAGACCATGAGGACTCAAAGCCAAATGAATGTCTTTTAAAATGTTCTTTTTGCTGCCTTGTTTTGCTGTGGGTTTGGATTGCATTCACCTGTAGTAGCATGACACTCTAGAGTTTAAGGAACGCCTAACCAAAGCGAAGGAGCAGAACCTGGTTCCGTGGAGGGGAGGCATAGCAGTGGAAACTCCTACTCATTCTGCTCAAGGACGATACATATTGTACCTGCACTCATGTATGCAACGTTCACTGTTTAGAATGTTTTTATTCTTCTCCTTAAAAAAAACAAAACAATTTGAACATTTTTGGTGCTAGAAACGTCCACGTTTTGCTCACTCCCTTTAATTTAAGTTGATTAGCATCTAGTTTTAGTGCAGCCTGTTTTTTTTCCAGCCCAGTTTGACCCGAGGACGAGGTCACACGACGCAACATCACTTCAGCCTTTCTTTTCTGCTGTGTCCTTGTAATATTCAGATAGAAACATTTTGTGTGTGTGTGTGTGTATGTGTGTTTGTGTTATCTTGGCAGGAAGGCTTAATGTATACAATTTTTGGTCCGCCTCTGTAAATATCCGTTGGCGTCTCAGGTGGTGACGTAAAAACAGCAATGCTCAGGTGAGGTATGACGCGCTTCGAGGCTCGAGGATTGTTTTCTGAGCGCACCCGTTCCCTCCTTTATAGCGTCGCCTTCTTAAGGCATCTGGGACACGACTGGATGCTAGCCTGGGAAACCTGCTCAAACGCCAGAGCTGTGCTCTGCTGATACGTAGAACAGACTTGCCGCTGCAGGGCTGGGACAGGAGTGAGCGAGGCCTCGCTTTGTACGCGGAGCCTTCCTTGTTGTGTGAAGCGCAGAGACATTTGGAATGGGATTGTCTCGAAAGTGAGGGAATGTAGGATTGCAAAAGACAATCCCAGTCCAAAGCAGCAGGGGACTGAATGTTGACAATACGTTTAGATTGTTATGTCTGTTTTGTCTGTGTGCGTGAGTTACACGTCTGGATTTGTTGTCTGGCTTTTCCTAGTTTCTCTTTGATCCCTTTTTGAATGTTGTAGTGCTGTGCTAATGCGGAGCCTGCTGCCTGGTCTCTCAGGGACAGAAGCTGCACTCGACTGTGTTACACACTTACCAACTGTCACTTCGAAAAGGAAAGATAACTAACGTAGGGAAGGCTTCGGATCCGTACGTAAAGTGCAATACTGTTTTGAGTTTTTTTTTTTTTTTTTTTTTTTTTGCTTTTTTGCTTGATCATTTTCAGTCAGACCTGATTATGCAGATGTGACAGATGTGTTAAAGGGTCCCACAAAATAGTCACGGTTCAGGTTTGATGAGCACACGATTCCATATACCAGTCCCTCAACCTGTTGTCAGTGAGAGAAATCTAGAGCAGAGTTAACACGCTGTGATCTTTTTATGTCTTTGTTCATCCTAAGTAAACTGTCATAACCTTGACTGCAACAATGTGTATTCATTGGTTTTGTTTAACATGCCTCATCAAATTGTCTCAAAGGCCTCTGGAAACTTAGGATTGTTCTCAATATTTTTGAGTCTTACATTTATTTATGCCTTCAGAGTCTTTCTATTCTCGCGATTTCAGGAGGAAGCACTGGTTATGGATCACCGTTTTGTCCCTCTCCCTGTCTACTGTCCCACATCTTTTGTGTTACTTTTCGAAGTTGTAAATATAATTTGGCAGGGGATTATTATTACTTTTCAGCCGAAACTCTTTTTGACAACATTACATCACCCCATATTGGGGAAAGTGGAGGGATGTTAAAGTATTGAATTATTTGTATGCTATTTTACAATTTGCATTTTAAATAAATCTTTCCATTTTTTACGAGTGAGGCTTTGTCTTGGTTCTAGTAGATCTGCTTCTGAAATGCAGGTGCATAAAAAAGACTTTGGAATGTGGTTTGACCTCTATAATTTATATATTACATACATGTATACAAATGCACTTTTATATAGAATGCTAGTAATAGTAATAATGGTAGTATTTATATTTTGGTACAAATATACACATTTTTACGTGTTTTCTAGCTGTTTAAACTTCCATATGCCAGACCTATCTTTGCTTTAGAGTTTTTCATCCTGGACATATTTTTTTCTTTAACTTCTTGACTGAAGATCAGACCAAATCTAATGGGCAATTAATGTAGAAAATCAGGTCGTTCTAAAGGTTTAATAATATTTCTGGCAGTAGGTACAAGATCAGATGATCACATGTTTAAATAATTTATTTAACAAATATAAAATGTACAAACATATTAAATTTGTTTATAGTAATATACAAAACTTGGAAAATGTCTTAACCTTAAACACCTTTTGCCTTGATGTTAGTAAGGGTATCCTTGAATTGTCACTGTAATACACTATCCTTATAACAGGTAATGCTATTGGTATGCAGCTGTACAAAAATACACAGCGAGTGTAGCTGTTACATCAGGACACTCCTAGTAAGGCATGACAATGAAACTGATATGAATGTCTGTTAAAGAGTCGTTTCCAGTCATTAACCACAAAGGTCGTCATGGATTTCTCTGAAACTGAAATTTTCATCCAATATGGAGCTGTACTAAAGAAATGTGAAGCAGGCTTGAGCTTGATAGCTAACGCTCAAGGGCTCTTGAGAGCTGGGTCAGTTTCTTCTGATTGTCAATGACGCTGAGGTTCTGGATGTACTTTCTTATGCTGGTGATGCTCCGTAAGGTCAAGGACTGGTCCGAATCTGCATATAGGAAGGTAATTACGTCAAACGTAAAAAAAACATAAAGGGAAGTTTATTCATTTGCAGTCGTAACTTGAAAAGTTTAAATACGTTACTTACTGTATAAAGTACAGTGTAGGAAACAGTAATGTGCAAAATGTATTTTTGAGTATACTGTTCCCAAAAATGAGGGGATACTTCAAAATCAAATATCCCATAATAAAATATTCCCTAATTGTGAATTGTGATATATCTAAATGTAATATATCTTTTAAGAATGAACACATGCACAAAAGTGTGTGTGTGTGTGTGTGTGTGTGTGTATATATATATGTATATATATATATATATATGAGATTCACACATATTGTACTTCTATGATATACCGTATATAGTAGAGTGTATAGTGCAAAAAACATATTTTTCAACCAATGAGATCGCTTGGTTTTTTGGCCAAAAATTCAGACCAATCAGAACTATCGAAATTTTGACCAATTAGAAAATTCAGCCAAATAAATCTGACAAATCAGATCTCTCCATTTCTTGACCAATCAGAAAATTAGGGAAAAGAATTTGACCAATCAGATAGCTTTAGATTTTAACCAATTAAAAAATTCAGCTCAAATTCCAGCCAAAAAGACTGCTCTATGTTTCGAACAATAAGAAAAAGGGGATGGGGGCAATCCGAGCAATCAGATTGCTCACATTTCAACCAAATTGTGAAAAAACAATTAAATTGGCCAAAATTCAGACCAATTAAAATCAAGTCATCAGATTGTGTTCGCATTTATAGCATTGAGCTTTAAACCTATAACATTCAGTTCAGCAATGGATTGGTTTGGTGTATTTTCTTTTGCAGTTTTGAATTGTAGGATAGAGACGCTTACATGCAGATAAGAGGTACGTCGATGTACGTGTAGCAGGAGTATCCAAAAACATTCTTTCTGTAAGGCCCTTCTGAGGGGATGAAGGCACTATTGAAATAAAAAATTTTAAAAAAATGGAAGAAAAAAACATTTATTAAACTTTTGACATTTTATCAAGTGTAAAGGAATAAAAGTGGGAGAAAATAGGGTCAAAAATACATAAGTATTACCACACGGGGTAAAAAAAAAATTACCCGATTGCTGGCTTCTACATGCTCTAACTATCTTCACAGTCTTTGCAGTCATTCGCTGTGAATATTTGAGACAAATTAATATATATATTTGCTAAAATATAAAATACAACAACTATATATATATATATACACACAAATGCAACACCGTAGATTATATTACTATCATGAGTACTACCTTACCATTTTCTCAAAGTTCACCAGATTATCTGTATAGTTCTTGTTTCCATCATGGATAAATGTCATGTCTAGAAGGAGATGAATCAGGCTAAGTTAATAATATATTTGATAACTAATTAAACAATCAACAATGAACATACTATTATTTGATAAAACCTTGATTGCTTGGGCATATAGTACATTACAAGTAAATTTTTTTTACTGTCTATTACTTGATTAACTTAATGCATTTAGGTATGTATATAACTGAATTTCAAGGGCAACAGGAACCACTCATAGTACCGAATTATCCAGAAGAGCATGTCTAAATGCACAAACCTTGAAGAAAACGAGTACAGCAGTAACAAACGACATTCATTGCCACTGAAACAACAAAAATGGACCACGGAAGATTGGAAAAAAGATCTGATTTTTCTCAATTTCTGCTACAACATTCGGAGTTTGAATTTGATAAATAAATCCATCCTGCCTCGTATCAACATTTTAGCTTGGTAGTAGCGGTAACGCTGTAATATTGCGGGGAATATTTTTCTAGGCACACCATATCCAGTGATCGGTGTATCTTCTGATCGACTTTCAGCAGGATAACACACCACAATAGCTCGTATTACAAAGCTCAAATCATCTCAAACTGGTTTCTTGAGTATTTCGGTGGGTTCACTGTATTCAAACGGCATCCACAGTCACTCAATCCAACAGTGCTGTAGCAACTGCGTGATGCTGCATATCAATCTTTTTAACATGGACGTAAATGAATAATGGCAGGTTCAGACTGGTACTACAGAGGTGCACCTAAAAATGGCCAATGGGAGTATAGCATGCATTTCGTATATTATGCAGAGTAACAAAATCAACACCAGGTAAGCTTTTAAAGCAAGGAGTGGTCATACCAAAATGACATACAAATGAATTACTGGTGAATATGGTAGGTTTGGTAATGACTTTTTATTCGTGAAATTTCACCTTCAAAATCTTTAACCTTTTTCCATATATCTATATATATATATATATATATATATATATACATATCGGAC
>JAUZST010044954.1:0-25945 GCA_034779995.1 Parotocinclus haroldoi
AAACAACATATTTTTCCCTTAAAATGATACATTCTCTCAGTTTAAACTTTTGATCTGTGATTTGTGTTCTATTCTGAATAAAATATTAGATGTTGGCACCTCCACATCATTGCATTCAGTTTTTAATTCACAATTTGTTTAGTGTCCCAACTTTTTTGGAATCTGGTTTGTAGTTTATTCCTCAACACAGACCAACTCCTTAATCTTTAACTATATTCGATCTGAAAAAATCAATTCATTTGCTTCATGAAGACAGAACGTTCAGCTATTAAACAAAAATGTGAGATTTGATTCGCGGCTATTAGCCAGATAATGTTGCAATGCCATCATTTTGCTTGGCTAGCAGCTTGTAGTAATAATGTTTTATGATACATGACAAACAGTGAAAACCTTCTACATCTAAGAAAATTCTCCGGCTTACTGAACCAACCTGGCAACAGCATCCTCTTCCTGGGTGGCAGCCTCTTCCCGGCCTGCAGGGGTAGGCAGCAGTGCTCGACGCTTTGCCCTCTGGTAAATGAATGGCTTCATAACTGGATCAGGCAGCAAGGGTGCTGACCTTCTGAGTGGACTCCTGTCCCGTTCCCCAGATTTTGTGGTAGCTGACTGCTGCTCTGTTAGCACCTGCTGTCCTTGCGCAAAGTACTGCGCCCTAGCTGCTTCAAACAGAGCGGCAGGATCAGCTGCTCCCAGGGCACTGTAGGCCGGGCTGGCCGTGTAAATGGCTGGAGCTACTGTGTAGGCTGGATTAACAGCAGCAGCAGCTGCAGCAGCGGCCTCCATGCTTGGTGCTGCAGCTAAGAACAACTGGTTTGCTACAGCAGGGGCATAAACCTGTGGCCCATAGGCAGCAGCAGCGGCCGCCGCTGCAACAGCCCCGCTTGTCATTTGTCCATAGAGGGCAGGATTCACTGAGCCGTAGACTTGCGCAGTGGCAGCGGTGGCACCATTGTTGAGGGCTTGATTAGCCACTGTGCCGCCATAAAGCTGGTTAGCAACTGTGCCATAAACTTGGTTAGCTAGTGCTCCATATACAGCAGGTGCCACTGCTGTTCCTCCTTCTGCTCTTGCACCAGCAGCAGTCAGGCCAGTCAAGGCGGCATAGGTTGGGTCAAAGGTTGTGGTGTTGTAGACCGAATTGTGAACACTCTGCTGGACCTGAAGTGGGAGTCCAGCTGCAGCCGCGGCGGCAGCAGCAAGCACTGCCGCTTGACTTTGATACTGTTCCAGAGCGGGCTTCCCAATTGGACATTCGCCAGCGTAGTGACCCTGCTTACCACAGCTCACGCAAGGGATCTTCCCGGTTGGAGTTTGCTTGCTGGGCTGGACTTTGGAAAGTTCCACAGAGAGTGGCCGACCCTTGAACGAGGTGCCATGCAAGGCTTCGATGGCCTGCAGAGCGTCCTCCTTGTTCTCCATGTGCACAAAGGCATAGCCTGTGAAGGAAGAGCATCTGATTATTCATTTAGTCATATATACAGTTTTACCCCACTAATCAGCGTACTTATTGTGTTTGTACCAGTAACCTGATTATAATCAGTGTTTCAGTCTGTGCATGTGCATGTGCATGAGCAAATCCCCACAGCTGCCAGGTTCGTTGGACCTGGCAACCCTGGAATTAAATGCATCCCAGAGAGAAAGGCAGCAGAATAGCTAATGACAAGTTTGGGGTGATTCTGAAACACAGTATATACACAAGAAAACTAACAAGTTGATTATTTAATATTAACGTTAAGTGTAAAAAATAATGTTACATTTCTCTATGAGATAATTGACTGGTAGAAATCTAAATACTGCCTGATTCACAGAATCCCCTTTATTCTGTTCTGATGGTAGATCATTCTCAGCACTGTAGTGACAATGGTACAGTGGTACAAATGGATCAGACACAGCAGTGCTGCAAATGTTTTAAACCACATCTGAGTCATTGCTGAAAATAGTACTCCTAACAAAATTATCCAGCAACAAGCACAATGTAGGCAGCATCTTTTGAGAACTGATGAAGGACTGTATGATGACGAACAACAGATGAGCTTATTTACATGGTGGAACATTATGGTAGATAGATTTCAGAGTGACTGAACACAGTCAAAAAACTCCAGTAGCACTGCCATGTCTGATCCACTCATACCAGCACAAACACACTAATACACCACCATCACATCAGTGTCAGTGCAGTGCTCAGAATGATCCACCACCCAAATAGTACCTCATTTGTGCTGGTCCTTTGGGGGTCCTGACCATTAAAAAACAGAGCAAAGTGGAGAAACAAAGTATGTAGAGAAACAGGTAAACTGCAGTCTGTAATTGTAGAACTACAAAGTGTTTCAATATAATAAGTGAAACTGATCAAATGGACAGTGAGTACAGAATAAAGGAGGTGTACCTTATAAAGTGATCGGTGAGTGTAAAATTAAAACATTTAAAAATTAAATATAGCAGTTATACTGTATACTAACCATTTTACAAGAAAGACAGTAGAGAAGCAATAATGAGTCAAGCTGAAGCACAAAAAGATGTGGGAATCTTACCTTTAACTTTGTCACACTCTAAGACTTTCCCAAAGGTCTGGAAGAGTTCCTTCAGATCTTCTGTGGTGCACATGCCGCTCAGGTTACCCACAAAGACTTTAGTGGAATGGAGTGGCCGTCCCCTGGACTCCTCCACCACCAGGTTGCGACCTTTAAACTCTCGGCCATTGAGCTCACGTATAGCTCTCTCAGCAGCTCCCTCTCCCTGCAGATGAACGAAGGCAAACTGTCTGAGGACGCTGCAGCTCACCACCTGGCCGTAAGACTCAAAGATGGCAGAAAGTTCTTCTTGTGTGGTGTCTAGGGCCAAATTCCCCACAAAGAGCTTCACCGTGTGGCCCTTATCCATCACGCTGCAGAGACAGAGGCAGTTAAAGGTACGGTCAGCAATTTGTTTTTAGAATTTCACTAAAGCAATCTGTTCCAACTCAGAATATACACTGTACTTTCTATACTGCTCAAAAGCAACATTGTGTTGTTTCGAGCAGTGCATATTATACTTTATTCATAACAGTTGAAATTTGATGACTTTACATTATGTGTGTTGCTGGGCAACATATATTGTTACCCGATTGTATTCTTGTTCTCTATTATCTGTTTGTCCACCTCATTTTCGTCAGTCTTTCCTCCTAAAGCTTTCGACATATCGACACAGGACAAACGTTGGAATGTCCATATGTTCGAGAGAACTGTGCTTGTTCATAGCTAAGAAAAATCTCTTTTGCCAGCTACAATCTTTTTTCTGTGAAAAACTTCCCATTGACTTAACATGAAGGCAAATGTCGCACAGCCGTAGCTCAATCAATTTTTGGACATGGGTGTAATGTCACTGGTCGCACAATCTGTTCACTTTTTATCACTCTTCAAAAATCACCCCATTCATTTTATATTGCCCCACTCCAGCAGAAAGATCAAAGGGACATCAAAGGCCACTCTAGGAAATGCAGTTATTAATTTGTCAAACTCCCTCCCGTAAAATCTGTATACTTTCACCTAGAAATTCCATTTAAATGTCAAATTGTAGACATACATTTAGCCTTGGCTATCAAACCTTCTGAGTTATGACAATCCGAGTCCAGCAAGTCAGTGTTTACACTGTTATAGCTAAGCCAGTTTTTTACTGGATCTACACTATTTTACATCAAAACAAAGAGAGAGGGCTCTTCTCGCTCACAACTGTTTCAGATAAGCGATAGGACAAACATTTTTTGAGTTATCAAGGTTTGTTTGGGACCTCCGATCATGGAATTTAAATGAATTTCACCGCTGAAAGCAAAAAGTCAATAAAAGTAAGTGTGTTAAAGGCTTTGCTCAGGGGTCCACCAGTAGCTTGGCATTGCTAGGACTTATACTTTCTGGTTAGCGCTTCAGTATTTTACATTTTACCAGTGTATCCAGTTAAAAATATTCAAAATATTGGTGCACCACTGATCATAACCCTTGTTATGCTCAATATTGTTTATTTTACATTTAATAAAAGTCATTCCTTTTTTTATGTGTAAACAATGCACATTTTTGTATACATTATTAAACAACGTCATTGTTAATAAACAATTTTAATAGCTAGCAATAAAAAAAAATTAGTGCCATCTTAAATTGAAAATTAAACCCTGTTATACCAAGTTTGTCAAACAACTTTTTCTACCAGTTGTGTGTGTGAAAGTTCATGATCTTCGAACATCTCAAACCCCTTCAGTTTCCACTGGAGAAGATATAAAGGAAGATGTGCCATTTACAATGTATGATTTTACCCTCTAGTGTTCAGAAAATGCAACAACATTATTAGATCACCACAAAGACTAGGAGAGAACTTGATATCACTGTGATTACATCGTAACATTGACATGATGTGAATCATGACGTTTTTGCAACACGATTATACCCCTACTGATTCCAACACATTTTTACTTACTCAGTAAACACACTGCTTTCAAAAAATTCAGGGATAATTTGTTTTAATTTTTTGTGAGCAGTATATTTAGAGGAAAACAAATGACCTAATTATTAATCGCAACCACCTCAGGTATGCAACCACATCGCAATACAATTCAAATAACTTATGTCATTAGATAATACAAGTAAGTGTCGCATAATGACTGTTTTGGCAACAACATATAGTAATTACCCTATTTAACTGTCTTATCTCTGTTCAGTTGTCATTGTAAGCGGTCATGAGTCATGGACTCATCCTCCGATCCTAATGACACACTGGATTCCGCCTGACCAGCACGTCATAGGCACATGCCCTCCATCACTCAATTACAGACAGTTTATTAGCAGTGCCTCACTGTACTGGTTTTATTCACCGGTCGTTCAGTTTTGCTTTTTGGTTTCAATTACACTGCTTTGGTTGTCAAGCTTGTGAAATATTACCACCATTAGTGCAGTTTCTTGCAGTGCTAGTTGTGGTGCTAAGTTATCATTGCATTTGCCTTTTGTCTTGTCCTTCTGCCTTAACTTCTGTATTTTCGTCTTTAAACCTTGGTCTTTACCCTGACTAAGTTTTTGCCCATGTATTTACTATCCTACTTACAGTTTGGACCTCGTCTGGCTCGACCGGTCTGTGCATCATTAAAGCTCTTGCTCCATTTTATATCTGCCAGTGTCTGGTTTGTCACATTATACAGTACTGTACCGAACTTAATAATATTAAATAATTATAAGAGATTCCTATGTTTACTTTCTTATGAATATTACTGTATTTTATATAATTATTGTGAATTTCCATAAAGTGATAATTGTTTAGGCTTCGGACACGATATGATAGTGTTCCTGATAGTGTTGGGTTTTTTTTACTACAATCTGTGATGCATTCACACATTATTTGCACAATAGTTTCTTTCGAAAATACCCTTATTTGCAGTAGCATAAAAAGACTGTGACTACTGTAATGTCCGATCAACATCCTGCTTCATATAATGTATTAAGGATGATATAGTGAATGATCTGTATAAAGTAATCTGCCAGCACAAAGTGGGTGGGTCTTGTGTTATAATACTAGTTATTGTAACCACTCATAAAATGAGTTTAGTTGCTACTTGCTATGACTAGACATTCAAACAAAGCAGCTAGATGTAAACATTAACAGGAATAAAGGTTTTATTCTCGTATCAGGCCTATCTGATTTACGTTACAGTTCTACACCCAGTTTGTTCACGGTCTCGGTTAACCACTGTGTTTCATGACAATACATGTAAAACGTACAGTTAAAGCGATTATTGTAAAAGAGCTCGACGTGCCATGGCCTGCCCTTGCAGGGGCTTTTGTGTTGCTCTTTTGGTGTACAGTACACAAAAGATAGGAAATACCCACTTAAGTCCACTTAGAATGACATTGTACAATGCTGTGTGAAAATTTTAGGCCACCATTAGTTCTGCTGTTTTAACAATGATGTAATAACCACGTGTATGTTGTAAACGGCCCAAGTCAATAATTTCCGACTTGGATTTGTCATAATACTCCATAATAATGCTTATTATAGAATATCTTAATTCCAATTACATTTACAGCTTTTAGCAGAAGCCCTTAACCAGATCGACTTACAACTGATACAGTCTTACAATTCAAGCAATGCTGGGTTAAGGGACTTGCTTAAGGATCCAACTGTGGCAACTTGGCAGAGGATTTGAACCCAGGACCTTCAGGTCCAGAGTCCATTGCCTTAACCGCTAGGCTACCACAGTTCACTAGATCAATCTTTGTGTGCGTAGCATATCTAATACTTTTCACCTGTTCCTCTTCCAAAAAATGTGGTTTCTTGGCTGCTATCAAAAAGATGCTTCCTAATGTAACTTGGCATCCTGATGAAAGTCCCAGGTTCTGCTACTGGTCAGGTTTAAGGTAATATCACACTAAATACTTGCTACTGTAGCCTATAGAAGCTGTTTTTGTAAAACAATGGTATATCTAATCTGATGGTGGCTTAAGACTCTTGCACAGACAAGTTAATAAGCAGGACTAAACAGCAATGATTGCATGTATCTTATCAACACAGCCTGAATGAAAAGTGGACTTTGTGAACTCGTTTCTAAAAGCCCCAAACAGGAAATGTTGACAATGCCACAATTTCTTAGTACAATTACTGATAGGTTTCCAGTTCATAAGCTCAAGTTTCAATCTCTCTATGGAGAATAAGGTTTCTGTGTTGATTTAAAGCAGCATTGTTCTTTGTTTTACTGGTTTCTGAACAGGCACTCATGCATGAAAATGCATTGCATTCACCCATTGCAAAGCCCTATTATTCAATTTCAATAGCCTGGTACACCTGGTTGTGCATAACATAAAACCGGATTGTCAGTTATGCATAAAAGATTGTAACAACAGAGTCAGTGTCGAAAGAATTGGCTTATAGGAAAGATGGATCAAAAGAAGCCTCAGATTTCTTGATGCTTTCAGCAAATTTATTTGGACGCAATAGACACTCACACAAAACAGTTTTGGAGACTAATCTGGGAGAACTATCTTCACAGAACTCCCGTGTAGAGCGGCTTAAATTTATACTTAAAATGACAAAATTCGATCTAGGCACTGAGAGGTGTTCCTTCTCAGGCTTCCTACGTGCTGACAGAAGACCCTAAGTAAGAGATTAAAAAAGTGCCTATTCACAAGTGTTCGAAGCATGAGATGGAAAAGATTTTAATCACGGGTCTCTGTTGGGTCATGACAGCTACTTCACTGGATAGAAATATGTGGATGGGAAATCAGAACCAGAAGTGGTGTGATAACCTTCTCCAGAACTTCCAGGATGACACAAGCAACTTTTAGTTACGGCACATTTGTCAGAAACTGTCCCATATATGGTACAACTTAAAAACTTACAGCGTACACCCTTATGACGGTATGTTACATACTACTCACAAAAATTGTAATAATGAAATATCCCCTAATTTTTGCGTGAGCAATGTAGATGTCAAGCCCACATATGAAAGTAGCCCAGATCAGAGTTGAAAATGTCAAATGCATTTTTTTATTTCCACTTCCCCAAATATAACACATCTGTGTCACATGTATGACACCTGCTCCTGTTGAGATCATTACAGTAGGCTGCAAATCCTAAAGAAAGTCTCTCAGATAGACGTTTCCTTTGGCATACTAAAGCTTTAAATGAATTCAGTGTCTGTAAAGCTGTCTACATCATGCTCCCCTAATGCCTAATGACATGTCACTCTTCAGAAGCAGCCAACATAAATACACAAAAGCATAATGATCTTTGTCCTTATTACTGTGTATCTGCAGATTTGTAGTTCCTATTTGCTACACATTAACAGATTAAGAGGGTGTATAGGGTGACTACGTTCTTCCACAAAATCCTGGTTCCTGTGCATTTAAAACCTGCAACTACTTAAAGAGCAGAAAGCTACCTGCCTACCTGTTACCTAAGGGTTGGGTAGTTAGGTCATATCCTTTTATATCTTATACTACCATGTCTCACCAGCCATTTCTTATAGTGATACAATATACACACACGGATCAATTTATTAGGAACAATTTGGGTGGAGGATCATTCTCAACACTGCAGAGTGTTAGCGGTGTCATCATTTTGGTCCTCTCAAGGTTTCTTCCTACTACTTTCAGGGAGTTTTTGCTTTCCACTGTCGCCCTAGACTTGCTCAATTTGGGATTGGCCCTTTAAGATAATATAATATTGTAAAGCTTCTTTGAGACAATGCTCCAGTGTAAAAATTGCTATATAAATAAATTCGAATTGAATATTGTTCACCTACCAAAAATATCTAACCACCGGCACGCTGTGTGCAATGATGAAAGATTAGAGGAAAAGTAACACAAAGTGTGCAACAATAGAAGGACTTCTCTGACTACATTCACAAGTTGGAGCAAAACGGTACGTGTGCACTATAGAGTTCACTGGGGCCATTTTTTGAGCTCTGAATACTCATTCGTCGTTCGTCGTCGTCTTTTAATTTTTTTAAATAAAAGCTCCAAAAAGTGAGGCAACGCTGTAACGCTGTAGCCCACTGCTCTGTTGAGAGGCGATTAGCATCCTGCTAGTTACACTACCGTTTGTTACCCCAGTAAACAATTCAGGGTCTGGGTGTTCGACCGCTTCATTTCAAGGAAATGCCTAATGTAGCCGAATCGATGGTTCATTGCATGACCACTGTTCTTTTATCAATAATGTTTGCATTATATTTGTATATAATATATAGTGTAGCCCATCATAAAATGTGCACTCACTCACAAGGGATGACTAGTTCAACTCCCCAATAAAGTGTTTTTTTTTGTTTTTGAACTTACAAGCACGTACAAATAATCTGCGGTGTTGAGTCACTTATTTAAAAAAAACAGGCAAGAACAGGCAGTTTAATTTGTTAGTTCAAGTAACAAATAATCACAGTCTGAAAACGTTAACAATTCCATAACTCCTCTTCTAGTATTTTACATTTAGTCAATGTAACAGGTAATCTCTAGGTACAAAGCGGTAATACAGAACCTAATAAACATGGAGGTAAGGTACCGACTATCTGAATACCAAAATTAAAAAACAAAAACCTACTCAATGAACAAATGCTTGAATATTCGGATCCAGTCTAGAGTTCAAAGTGAGAGAATACAGTGTTTAAAACCACTGCTGTCTTGAGATCCACGCCCAGCCCAGCATTTACTAACACACCACCACCATGCCTGTGGCACTGCAGTGCCGAGAATGATCCACCACCCAAATAGTACCTGTATGGGGGTCCTGACCATTACTCAGAACAGAGTAAAGAGGGCTGATAAAGTAGGTAGAGAAACAGATGGACTGACAGAGGGTGTAATTGTAACTATAAACTGTTTCTACAACTGACTTACGAAACAAGGAGGTGTACCCAATAAAGTGATTGTAGAGTCTATAATAACCCTTACCTTATAATTATCCACTGCACAAAATAAAAAGTGCCATCTGCTTCTCTTTTGTTCCCCAACTGCCATAAATTACAGTGAGACATAAATATCCCATACATTACTATAGGATTTGGATTAGAGAAAGAAAAGACTGTGTTGTTTAGGGTGTTAGTTCTCATTTTGTGTTACATACTTGCCTTGTTTGTCTGAGACAGTGTATTGTAGTATGCTGTTTACCAGGTAGTAAACACTTCTTGTAAGCTGCCTTGGATTCCAGCATATGGCCATTTACAGCAGAGAAATGACTCAAATACAGTTCTCTGTTAAACTGCATGCATGTGAACCTTTTCGCTATGAGGCAAGAGACAGACCAAGAACTACTGCTGTGATTATGAACTGTTACAGTTCTACTAAACTCACTTTGTTTTAACACACAGATTCACAACATACAACACTGAACATTGTTACATATTCTTAATGCTCTAGTGCAGACAGGAAAGCTCTGCATAGGGTGGTGAAGGCTGCACAGAGGATTGTTAGAGCCAGCCTTCCCATCACAACGGAAATCTACACCTCCAGATGCAGGAATAGGGCCACCCGCATTATGAAGGACCCTACACACCCAGCACATTCACTTTTTTGTCCCACTCCTCTCAGGCAGGAAGCTGCGGAGCATTAAGTGCAGGACAGCAAGAGTGAGAAACAGCTTCGTTCAGGAAGCGGTAAGACTCCTGAACTCTGCTACATTGCACTGACACTTTCAAAATCCCTTTCACGGTCACTACGTCACTTTACCTACACTATGCCACTTTATTTACACCTGGACACTTTGTATTCTGTAATCTCTTATTTATTTGTTAAATTTACCATTTATTGTCTACTTAAGTTTAGTGGTTGCAACTGGGATCATGTGATCTATATTTCGTTCCACCTCATGTACCACATGTGATGTGAATGCCAATAAACCTTCCTTGAATCCTTAATCATTTAAAATGTCTAACCAGCCTTTATAGTTCAGAGCTAAGTTTGAGCTGCTGGAAGAAGCAGTTCCTGAGGGTTTTGGTTCAAATCCTGAGTGAGGCTTGATCTGTCAAGGCTCTGTGTTGTGGTTGTGATGTAAATGCTGAGGTGGGCTGGCCCGCTGTCAGGGTCCTCGTCTCCCTGCCTCCACTGAATGGGTTAGAGTTAGTAAGAAAAGGTTGGATTCCTATTTGAACCTGGTTTCTCTCAGTTTATTTGTATTTTTAGTTTATCGTAATTTTCTTCTTACCATCACCTCGTCTTGCTGATTTGGGGTCTAATTCATCTTAGTAATCATATTCTAATTCTAGAAAGTAATTCCAAGAGTGTATAATTCCTATGGGTAAATTGCTAACAATTTCCTACTCTGAAAATTCTCCTCATTTCATTTGTGTCAAAGTGATAGAGTGCCACAAACAACTCTGACCGGGTTTTCTATCTGTTATCTGAGATATCGATCTGAAACCAGGGGACAGTGGTGGTACAGTGATTAAAGCTGGTCACCCAGAAGGTCCAGGGTCCATGTCCTAACACTGCCTAGTTGCCAGTGTTGTTTCCAATGACTAGGACCGTATCAGTTGCTCTAGATAATAGTGTCTGCTAAGTGATTAATTGTTAAAGTTAAGGTACTGGACTACTGACCAGATAATTAAGGGTTCAGTCCCAGCACTGCCAAACACTGTTTGGCCCTTAACCTTCAACTGCTTGGACTGTATCAGTTCATAGGTGTATTCATTCTAGGCAATCCGAGCACTCTCGACCAAAGAATACCAAAGTCCATTTTGCTTGACTAACGTGATTGCTCTGTACCGACCCCAACGACTCGAAGCGTGCGGGGGAAAATGTCCCTTATTTTTAAATCCAAAACTTGACAGGTATGGAGTTATTTTGGGTACAGAAAGAATGACCAGAACCAAAACAGGTTAATTTGTCAACAGTATCTTGCAGTCCATTGTTACAACACAAGGCAGCACAACTAATTTATTTGATCAATTAAAGCACCACAAATCTCTGTATGGCGAGTGCAAAGCCAGATGTGGATGCTATCCAAAGCAAACAACAATTTCTAATGCTTTTGCCAGTGTTTCATCACATGTGAAAGGTTCCTAATGACACAGAGAAATCACTGACAAGAATAATTCCAACCTGGCAAGAAATACTGTTCACTGAACTCCTGCATATAGGAAAATATATTGCAAGAAAGAAAAGATTGCACTGGCAGTTTTTTTCAGATTGTGTGGTCCTGGTACACATGTAGTGTGATCACTAACTGTGCCTGTTCACACAATAAGTGTGAACATAAGTAGCCAAACATCATTGCGCTATAAGCTGTATGAGAGTGGTGTCATCCTGCCAAAAACAAATCCAAAAATGCTACGAAATAAATATAGCCATCAGGTTCATTGTGCTATGGAAGCACGATGGCACAAAGCTTGTGCAGGCAATAATGCTCTGACACACTGATACTCCAAGTCACTCTTAGACTGTCTATCAAATGATAACAATAAACACAGATAACCAAACATCCACAAACTGGGTGAACTGAACTACATTATTAAAGCCCCCTCTGCTAATACAGACAATGGCTTTACTTATGTCAGATTTTGCTAGCCTTAATCCTATTGAATCACCTCGCCAAGAAAAAGGTGGGTTGTTTATTTTGAACCTGGTTTCGCAACCTTCTTGCAGCTCACCGTTGTTTTCCTACTGTTAAAGCTGGCTGATAATTTGGGGTCTAAAACGTGAACCATAAGCACATCATGTGTATGTTGTTAAAAAGGGCCTCATCTTTTAAAAAAAAAATCCTGATCCAATTCTGATCCCTTTTAAGGGGCCCTATAATATGTGTGGGTGGGATACTGCAGAACCCAAATCTGAGTCTTACAGTTCTGATGGGAATTAAATAGGAAAGCATGTTTAGGTTCTTACACAAATAAAGGATGATCATAAACATAGCTGATGCAGGAACATTTCATGCTGACACTAAGCTCTTCCACAGATACTGCAATCTCATGACGCACAAGTAAACACGATTCTACTTCCTCAGTGAGACAAAACGATTCCACAAACAGTTAGAAAGCAGGTTCCTAGTTTGTCATAAATAAATAAAAAAATAACGGCGGTTTAAACTTTAAAACGCAGTCGAGTGAAGATTTAATTCTGCACATAACCCATAAACAAAGAGACTCGGTCAGAGAGGATAGAAAAGCAACAAGAGGGTTTCAGCATTCGGTGTTCATTACGCTTTTACATCGGCACATTCATACACAAAACAACATGTAAATGTAACACAAACGCGCGATGTACCGTGATTTTTACCTTCCACCCGCAATCACAATGCGTGAGAAAGATTTGAAAAAGCTAGCTAGCCCTTCTCTCTGTGCCGCAGTAACACTAAACTAATTTACTCACACAACACATCATCAGTCGCATACGCACACACAGACGCATAAACACTGTAAAACTACAACACAATCTCACAATAACAAAAGCAAAAGGAGAAAAGAAAAACACTTCCATCTTACCCAGGCGGTGCACGATTTCAAAATGGTCGGTCCACTTCCGCCGCTACACACACGCACGCACGCACGCGCGCGCGCACGCACGCACACACACACACACACACACACACACACACACACACACGCGCGCACACAAACACACACACAGTGTGTCTAACTATCCTCGTAGGTCTTTCCATTGATTCCTGTAGCTATTTAATGATGCTACACTGCTCAAACCTTAACCTAAAACATTTATTTAGCTAGGTTCTTTTAAGTTTCCAAATACATGTTCTATTTCTTGTATAAATAAGTAAATAAATGAATAAAAATAAAAACACACAAATGTTTATAAAAAGGTTTTTAAACAGTCAGGTTACCTAACATCGCATTTAAATTCGATTCACACAAGACAAGGAGCACACACAAGCGCGCATGCGCGTTCCACTGCATACCATACTTCTATAAATCAGAAAAAGTTGGGGCAATATGGAAATCGCAAATAAAGCACAACGTCTTTCAAAAATGTCTTTCTTACATTTACTTTTAATTTGTACCAGTGCAGATAATATGAACTCAAGGTATTTCACGTTTTATTTGGTCAACATATTCTAATTTGTAATATACAAATTTACAGTAATCCCTGGCCATATATATATATATATATATAAATATATATCATTAATGCCTTAAAATCTAAGATAATATAAAATATGCAAAATATTAAATTAAACATATAAACAGATGACTACACACTAAAAAGTGTACATCCATTCCTGTACATCAGGCCTAGAACACATTCTAACAAAGGTGTGACATTAAATCATGATATTACCACTTTATAATGTCACCATTTCTTCTCACAACTCTTAAAATATGTTTTTTTTTTAAATCAGCACATTGCAGGAGGACACCAAGCACTGAAGTGTTTCCCAAATCTCCTCCCATTCTCTATTGGGCACAGGTCAGAGGTGCAGGCAGGCCAGTAGAGAACCCACACCATCATCTTCCACAGCCCAACCTTTGTAATGTGTGCAGCATTATATTGTCAAAAAATGTATGGACGTCCCTGGAAAAGACTGGAAATCTCAATGTACTTGTCTGCATTAATGCTGCCACCATAGAAGTGTGAATGACCTTTTCCACAAAGCCCAATTTCCTAACAGCCCCTGGTTATAAATCTTGTTGCTGAAACAGACTGTATGATTCTTTTAATCTTTTGTCTGGAGCACATAACAGCTATTTCATTTCCAGAAAAGACCTGGGAACATTGATTTATCTGACCACAATACACTGTTTCCACTCTGTGATGGTCGATCGTGGTGCCTCAGAGCCAAGAAAAGTTGATGCAGCGTCTGCACATGGCTGACATGAGGCTCTTTGATGAGGACCCATGAAGTCAAATTGGGGACTGGCAGATTGGACTGTTGTGTCGTTTTAGTGTGTAGACAGTTCTACAAATAAATGATGTTTTGCATTTTTACAATTCTTTCACAACTTTTTCTTTTCAGGTAATTAATTTCAAGATACAGTTACTCTTCAAATACGTTTTATTTTACAAAAATGAACTTATTATTAAAATTTTAATGTGTTAACCCAGCTCGTCCTGGTCACGACCACATGACCACATACTTCATAAGATTGAGGTAAATATGTGTCCTGGACGGGACTGTCAGTCCTTCAAAAAGCTGGACCATAACTGCAGTGCCTGGTCTACTCTCACTCAGACACAGCTAGCTGGACCAAACACCCACAAAGGACTCGAGCCTGGGTCCTGAGTTGCTGGGATAGCAATGTGTAACTTAATTCATTTGTATTGTATGCAGATAATTTCCTGACATTAATTTGATGGATTTAATAACTCATTAGACAAATGAACATACCAGATTAATCTAAAACTTTTGTTTTTGTAGTTAGATTTATGCATGAATGTATGCTTTTAATTAAGTTTATCTTATTACATTATCTGATCTTACAACATTCATATTAGGTTAATTTACACAATGTAAACATTTAAACAGCAAACATGAGAAAACATGGAAAGCAAGAATTATTACAGAAATGGCAGGTATGTTCAAAACTATGACACACAATAAAATTGGCATTATAGCCCTGGGTGTCACAGTGGCTCGGTGCGTAGTGCTGCTGCCTCATAGCAAAAGGGTTCTGGGTTTGATCTTAGAGTTGGAACAACCTGGGTCCTCCCTGTGTTATCATGGGATTACTCAGAATACTCCGTTCTCCTCCCAAATTCAAAAGGCACGCATTAGTTTAACAGATTACACTAAAATCAACCGTATCCACACATTCACATTCCTCACTGAACACTGAGAAACTCAACTCTGTCAGGTTTTGCATACATTTGCATAAGTTAAATGAAGCTTTGTAGCAGCACAGTTACAGAATCCTAACCACCAGAGCCTCTTAAACAAGGCAGAATGCAGAAAAAATGAATGATCTTACATAGGGACCAAGAAGATATTCTGTTTCATTAGCAGATCTTAAGTGCATTCATTGTCAATCATGACTCATTAAAAACATTATGATACATGGTCTTGTAGTACCACTTGACTGGTCATAAACTGGCTGCTGGTGTATTTGTGACCCTTCGGCCTTTTCCTGCTATGGGCCGATCTCTCTCCTCCCACAGAGTGACTCCATCACACGCACAGATTTGTTTGCTGTTCTGGAAGAGGCCAGCAGAACGAGCTATAATCCCACATGCAAGCCTAAGAAAATAAAAATGAGAGGAAGGGAGTGAGAGTGAGAGAGAGAGAGAGACAGAGAGGCATTTTAGAGATACCTGTATATTTAGCAGATGCTCTTATAAACAGGGACTTAAAACTGCTAATATCTCACAAACTATGTCACAGCTCCAATAATCTCAAACTGATTTCTCGAACATGACACTGAGTGAAGAAAGAAAGAGTTAAGAAATCAGATTTTAAAAAAAGACCTGGATTTTAACCCACTAATCGGATTACTCATATCATGGATACCAGTTACCCAGTTTCCTAGCCCAACAGGGTCTGTCCATGTATTCTAAACACTGGGCTTTATTTTCCCCCTTTTTTCTTGTTACTGTGATGAGTTTTTCTATCGGGATCTGGCAACCCCAGAATTAAACACATCACAGAATTAAAGGCAGAAAAACAGCTATCAACCACTTTTTGAAGACTCTCTGTAAGAGAGTGTAAGAATTTGAAGTCATTTTGCTGGTCACAAAGTAGAAATCCGCTTTCATATGGTCAGATAAACCAGTTATCTGATAACTCAAGGTTTACAATATATTTCCCATTATCTGAGTCAAGTAAATGTATCAAGTGCATTTATACTGGTTGATCAGAATACTGACACAATCTGATTTTCTGCAGTTATTAGATTATTACATTTAAGGCATTTAACAGACACCCTTAACCAGGGCAACTATTAAGTATATGCAAATGCACTTAAGTTCACCGTACTCAAATGGAATCCACAGGCACCAGATCTCAATCCAACAGGGCACCTTTGGCGTGTGGTGAAATGGGAGATTCATGTAATGGATGTGCCGTCGACAAATCTGCACCAGTAGTGTGATGCTATTACGTTAATATGGACCAAAATCTCTAAGGAATGATTCCAGCAGAATTAGGAGAGTTTTGGACAGTGTGTAGCAGGTGTGACTAATAAAGTGGTCAGTGAGAGGTAAGTACCCCCCAGACACGCACACATGCAGGCATGCGCGCACACACACGCGCACGCACGCGCGCACGCATGCACACACGCTTTTGCATTAAAGAGGTATCTTTCTGGTAATTGCTACAGTGTTTTTACGTTTACTGAATGATTAATAAGTAAGAAATACATTCTGTTAAAGCATTTTATTATAAAATTTTAATTTTTACTGTAAAATACAAATGAGCAACAATAAAAATGTATCACATTTTACATACTAACATTGTGCAGTTAGCACAAGGAAATATTTTAATTGCCTGGGAGAACTAATACATTCATCAGTCTTCATACCCTGTGATATTTTTGTGATATTGTTGCCTCTGTCAGGTTGTATGAGGACCATCAGTCAATGTTCATTCACAGAGATGTCCCTAAGCCACTCTTGTGTTGTCTTGGCTGTATGCTTATGGCCATTGTCTTGTTGGAAGGTGAACCTCTGGCCCAGTCTGAGGTCCTGAGCACTCTGGACTAAGAATATCTCTGTACTTTCCTCCATTTGACTTTCAATAAAGCTGACCAGTCTCCCTGTCCCAGCCATCGAAAAAACATCCCCACAGCATAATGCTTCCAGCAACAGGCTTCAATGTAGGGACGGTGTTGAGCAGGTGATTTGCAGAGCCTGGTTTCTGCCAGACACAATGCTTAGAAACTGAGACCAAAAAGTTCAATCTTGGTTTCATCAGATCTGCACACTGGGTCTTTGGTGCTCAGCCAGAGTGACCATTGGGTTTTGGTCGCATTTGGACGCATTGAACGCCTAGTCAGTCTAAACTGCCATAAGCTCTTGTGATTGTGAATGTGTTCCTACCTCTCCCCAGAGTTTCCGGTTAGTTTGGACAGTGGGTGAATTCCTCTTCCTAGGTCATCTTCCTTGGAGTCAACCACCAGTGATCGACCAATAACATCCCACACCTGCCGTAAGAGACACATACACATTATGTACACCCTGTGCAACTTCTCCTAAAATAAACAAATTAGTTAAAATGATATCTATATATATATATATAAATAAAACATGTGTTTGATGCAGAAAAGCTTGGGTCACAAAAATTAGGCAAATTGCTTAAAGGAAAGCACAAAGAGAGAGTAAACTTTGATCAAATACACAGGCTGCCTTAAACCCTGTTCATTTCATACACTACGCTTGTTGGCAGGTCAATGTTTTTGTTGAAAATACTTGAACATTGTATTAAAATATACCAATAACACAACAGTGGCGCATATCCACATATTTTCGGAAGATACTGACTGTTAGGGTTCCTACCTTCCGCCCCGGAGCATTCGGTCGTCCTCGCCGGTCGCTATTATAGATCTATCGGTGAGGCGGTCTTTTATCCATTATCTTGATTATGCCCTGATCCTGAACAGCTGCTTCATGTCCTATAACGGTGGGGTTTTTAGCACTGTTCAGGGTCGGGTTATCATCATTGCACCGGTATTCGATCACCAGCCCGTTCGCGCATCTGACCACCCGCGCCCTTGCGTCCTTCAACGTCCCAAGAGATAGTGGTAAAGTCCGGGGGCTTCTAGTGCCGATGGACTGGTACGGGCGGGTAACCCCCGAGGTAAAATTAGTTTATATGGGGCAATTTGAAGGTTTTCCCGTCCTGTACTCGTGCGCTCCTCGCTCACCCTGAGCTAGCGCTCTTTCGTCGTCGGCACCTACCTAGCCTCACTCCAGCCAGGTATTCGCCCTTAACAGGACATGTCCCGGTCTGGTTTCTTCCCTTCCATGCTCGCACTCGCCCTCTGGCGCTTCGGCGCCGCTCGCGATCTATTCGCGTTCGCGTTCTTTGCTACTCCGAGTTAATCCTCGTGCTCTGGCGCTTTGCGCCTTATGGGTGTTATTCACACTCGCGCTACAAGCGCGCCCTTGAGCTTACATGCTTGCCCTTTTGGCGCTTCTGCCACTTCCGCGTTTTCTTCGCCCCCTCGTGCTGCGTGCGCATTCGAGCTCTCGCTCACCCTCTGGCGCTTCAGAGTCCTCTTGCACACTTTAGAGCAGCCACCCGGTATGGCGTTCCGGCGCTCTGGCACTTTGCGCTCTTTTGACCTCTCTACTCGGCCGCAGCCAACCCGACAACACGCACTTTATAAGACGCGTGCCTCGCCATTAAACTGACGTCCCAGAACCGTGCTTTTGCATCTCTTCCCCGATTGGCGCTAAGGTGCCCCCTCGCGACAAGTTTGCTCCCATTCGGGAAGTAACTTTGGCAAGCCACATTATACTTTCGGTTTTGTTATGTTAATGGCCTGATGCTCCGCCCTTAACCCCCTTCCAGTTTCAAATTTACCATTGTGTTTTGTCTACAGACCAATTTCAAATCTACCTTTCCTCTCCAAAATCTTAGAATAAGCTGTCTATTAGCAGCTCTGTAGTTACTTCCAAAGTAACAGTATTTATAAACTATTTCAGTCAGGATTCCGGCCTCATCATTTTGGTACTGCAATAATTACTCTACTTACTCTACTCTACTAATATAAATCAGATAATGACTGTGTTTCTTTTCTTTTTCTATTAGATCATATCTGTTATCTGGTGTTACCTTCTGGTTCTCCTCTTTCTAGCTATGCTGCAATAGGTAATGCTAAAGCATATGTTTGCTGCATAAGTAAAGCATGCTGCATATGGTATCAATTATTATTATTAAACAGACTCTGTGTTCATCAGACTTTGAGTCCTGGTCCTCCCAAGGTTTTTTTCCTTACAACATTTAGGGAGCATTTCCTTGTCACTCACACCGTAGGTTTGAGAAGTCTGGGACTGACCTTATAAGATAATGCTCCATTGCTTTGAGACAATGATCCATTATAAGAAGCTCTATGTAAATAAATCTGACTTGACTTGACATATGATCACAGTTCATATAACCTCCAGAAAACCATTTCTGGAATTTTACAGTGGCAAAAAGCAGACACAGCTGTGTAAGCGACAGGCAGTGTGCAGGTTGCTCTACCTACTGGGCTACCTCGAAAATATTTTTATCTACAAAGGGGGGAACCTCAGAAACAGTTTGGGAACCACTGCTGTAGGGTTTAGCACCTGAGAAATCACACTGAGTACATGGCAGGACAGCCAATCAGAAATCCTCCTGCACCAGTCCATTACAATGACATCAGTGAAGGTAGGTGGGGTTTTGAATATAGTAGGGATCTACAAGAAAAGCAGCAACATTTGCGTTACTTCGAGTTACCTTCAGCTGAGAGTCTTCCAGTCTGAACGTTGCTCTGCCATCTGCATCAGCCAGGATGTTTCCCAAATCACCAACATGCTGCATCACAAAAACAGTCCATTTGAACAACTATCAAAAAACTTTTCTGCACCGTCAACAACTAAATCCCAAAACACTGGCATCCCCGTCACTGCTACAACCCTTCCAAAGAATGTTTTTCAGTACAATGTGGAGCATCACTTCAAAGTCAGGCTCTGATGTTGATCAATAAGCCCTGACTCACAATATGAGCTCCAGTTAATCTCAGTGTTGTCTGATGTCATCAAGTGAAAGCAAAAGCTTAGTGCAAGTCTACCAATATCTCTATTAACATTAGCAAACCATTCTTTTATTGGTTTTGTTTTTCTTTTTTTGTTTTTTTCTTTGTTTTTCGTCAGCTGAAAATGTGTCTGGAATAACAAAGAATAATAATTAGAAGAGGTCTCCTCAAATATGTGGCCATATAATGTACTACCATATCTTCTACTTTAACAAAAGCTAAAATCACTTTCAAAGAAAGCGCCTAAATAAATTAAACATTGCAGAAACAATAATTTGTACAACTCCTTCATTCATTCATCATTATTTACTGCTTTAACATGTTCAGGATGATAAGGGGTCTGTAGTCTACTCCAGAAATACTGGGCCCCACGCATCACAGTCACTTATTCATTCCCACCTCTCACATGAACTCATTTAGCCTATGTGTTTTTGATGAGTGTAAAAATCATCTGTGGGGATGACAAGAAAATACCAAACTACAACATTAACACTAGTTATACAACTGTGACACACTTAAATGTGTAAAGCTCCTACACAAAACCCAGAATCTGACAAACTGTATTGCAACTAACCATTCAAAGTGACAACTTACCCTCTCTGCGTCCTGAGGACCTCCGTGTTGTTTTCCAAATGGGTTGTAGTGCTCGCCACAACTGTGAGTAGATGAGAGAAAGAGAGAGAATTTAAATATGCAGATATTCGGCTATGAAATGTAACTAACAAAATAATTCTCACTGGTAGTGTCAATATTAATGCAAGTCAAAGAAAACTGTAAAATAATCAATAACTATCACTAACTCTCTAAAGAGCAGTGGCAACACTGAAGATTTTCCGTTTAAAAACTTTCAGAGGGTCGGAAGAAAATCAGGCAATCATTGGTTGTCCTAATGTGACATGTTTCTTTAGGAAATGGAGATGCACCGATTGCAATTTTCTTGACAGATTCCAATTTCCGTTATTTTAAACATAAGACTGGATGATTCCAATTTTACACAATTTATTTCTGTCCATGAATTATACATGACAGCATACAGATCATTTATGTTAAACTTTTCTTTAATTGAAACCTCTACCATTAAAAAGAAAGATAGCAGAAGATCTGGTCTTCTGGTCAAGTCACTGCCAATTTAGAGTAACCAAGTAACCTAATGCGCGTGTGTTTGGACTGTGGGAGGAAACTGGTGTACTCGGTGTAAACCCTCGCTGACATGGGGAGGACATGCAGACTCCACACAGAAAGGACCCAAACTGCTCAACCCTGGGATTGAACCTGGGACCTTCTTGCTGTGAGGTAGAGGTGCTACTCACTGAGCCGCCCCAATTACTGTGAAGAACTAGTACCATAATCACTGCTCTCTATTACTTCCTTATACTGCAATATGTAGGAAGAGAAGTGGACTGTTAAGTGCACTTTGTAGTTGCATTAGAGCACAACTGAAATCTAAAAACTGAAGTCCATGCGATCAGTATGTTTTTCTGTGTGTGTGTGTGTGTGTGTGTGTGTGGTTGTGTTTGTGTTGCTCTCGTGTGGTGTACAAGTGTGGCAGTCTTTGACAGACCATCAAAGTTTTGTTGTAGAAGACTGCTAAGCCAAACACCAGTCACAGTCGATAGTACTACAAACCGGCCGATTCCAGTACCAGCCAATCAATTGGTTGCTTCTCTAGTAGAGAAGTTACAATTTCTGTGACCAGCTGCTGCTACTAAAGAAATTAATTCCATGTATATACTGTACATACCTGATAATCCTTTGGCCATGCTGCCTTTTAGCTGGAACTTGTTTATTACTGTCTGGTAATCAGGTGTTTAATATATGTCGTAAAGCAGTAATAATACAGGTATGTAGCGCTTACCATCTTCAATATGTTTTTTTAAATTGTACATAATGTACTCTGGATGTTACTGGGTTATACTCACTCCACTTGTCTTCATAAATGCCTTAATTCTTTGTCCAAAATTTTTGGTATAATAGTACATTGGAAAAACGGTGGCGTGATGAATTTGATTTTAAATGAAACACTGAATTGATTTTTAATTAAATTGACTATTTAAATATTTATTTATATAAGTGGAATCACTCCTTTGTTGACTGACAAACTATAAATCATTTGTAAGGAATTGTTGTAGTCACTCAAATTCATCACTTTTAAAGCTACGCTCTCACTGTACCTCATGCAGTCCTGTGTAAGGTCACCGAGTTCATGCACATGTATGCCGTGAGCACCGGGTTCCAAACCATCAATCGTTCCATCGATCAAACAACGATTCTCAGACAGCTGGAGGAAGCGGACCACACCCTGCACTGACCCAGCTCCACTCATCATGGCCACAGCTGCACCGAGATCTGAAATAGACACATACAGAGACACCCAAAAACACACACACACAGACACACACACAGAGACAGATACACAGAGACAGATACACAGAGACAGATACACAGAGACATAATGTAAGCTTTATTTTGAACGTTGTGAATTTGTCTTAGGATGCACCTGGTTTTGTGCAGCCAGTGAGGAATGTTTATATTCCATTGTTTGCATTTATAGTTTTGTTCTAGAGTGTGTGTGTAAATGTTAATGTGCTTGTAACTGAAGAACCATGGTGGTGTGTTTTGTTCCTGGAGGGAGTCATATGAATAACAGTTTAGGCTTCGAATGCTGTGTAGATGGTGAAATGACCATTTCAATCAATTATCTGCTTCACAGAAAGAAATGCAGTCTTTAAACGCAGCATACCTGCATACAATACTGTATAAGTCTTAGGCCACCATTAGCTTAGCTATAACATATTTATTAGCAATGGTATATTGATCATTTATAATCATTTCTCAGTGTTTTTATTAGAAAGCAACCAGAAAATAAAGGAAATTTATATGCAGTATTAAAAACTAGAGAACAGAAAAATAGAAAAAACCCTGTGAAAAACAGTAGGTAGTAGACTGTAAGTTACAGTGGAAATTATTTAGTAGGACCTCCCCTTAAACTTGAGCACTAGCAGTACCTTCTGCACTCCTTTAAAGAAGCTTTTTTATTCCTTTACCTTGATCAGGAATGGCCTTTTTTGATGAACATATTAAAAAATGCCAAGATATGCCAACACCCACAAAGACTGGAATGACGATCAGTGGAAAAGAGCATTTCTATCTTGTTTGACTCAGTCATCAACAATATGTTATATATGGTCATTCTATCATTGGTAAAATACCAAATTTAATGGCGTCTTAAGACTTTTGCATAGCACTGTATATTCGTAATAAACTTTGTAAAAATCAGAAGCACTGAAGAAAAAAGAAAGCCCAGAAGGATGATGGCTCATTTTAAATAGAATTAAGAAACTGACCTGGTTCTGATCCTCCCATTCCCTTCAGTACAGCTCTCCTGCCCGTGCTCTCAATATGATCCTGAATCTCTCGAGTGGACAGAGTCGTCTCGACTAATACCTCTTCCCGAGCCAAGTCCACCTTCACCGACTGCACTCCTGTAAACAAGAAAACACAAACACACAAACCCACACAATACAGGTTTACAAGAGCACAGAGGTGAGCAGATAAAAATGACAACAGCAATAGACAGCACACAGCCGTACAAAGATGGTTTAGTAAAATACCCAACTGGATAACGTGAGGGGCACGTCTGGTCTGCATCAAAGCCCCAGACTTAGCCTCATCCCCGACCAGGCCCTGTTATTCAGGGGCCTCTGATTACAGAGAACATAAGAACAAGAAACCCTGGTCTGTTCAGGCACCAGAACCTCCCAAGCACAAACAAGAGCGTTTCAGCATCGCAAAACAGCACTTGCATATAAGTGCCCCACTTTTCAGCATTGGATAGCCTAGGAAGGTATGGCACCATTTACACCTATATCTAGGCATTTATCAATTTCACAGGTCTAACCATGTAGAATGGCAGGGAGAAAGATAGAAAGTGATTGATGCCTGACAAACTGGGAGGGTCTAGAACAAGTTAGGGTTTGAAATAGGATTAATTAGTTAGGTCTTGTTCAGGATAGGGCCTGGGAAGTGCTGATAGTGCATAATACCCAATAGACCAGGAAAGTCTGAGGCACGACAGGGGCTGAAAAGGACCAAAAGGACGTTGCACCATATGGTCTGGTGCAGGATTTGAGTGGTGACAGACAGGAAAGGTCAGACATCTGAAAGTGCTGCAGGTTCTAATTCAGAATGGGGCCTGAAATATAGAAAAAGAAAGTGCCAAGTTTTGTTTCAGAATTCTTCTACAGAACATTTCTCGGACACTACCGAGTTGTAGCTGTAGCTCATCCGCTATCATAGTGCAAAGTTTCATTTCGTAGATAGCGGTCTCCTTATCACGTTTTTTTCTCCCGAGACATCTGCAACAGTTGGCGTTTAGCCATAAGTGGTTTTAATCAACTTAGTACAAGTCCTTGAAGGGCTTAAGTATATATTTAGAATGAATAATTACATATCAGGCCAGAGGTTGAGGTTGCAACCACCCATCACTCATCAATGACTCGTTTTCAGTGGTATTTGTGATGCATTTGTGATGCGCACAGATTGCATGTGAAATTACCCTTTATATGTACAATACAGTAGCATAAAAGACTGTGTGACTACGGTAATGTCTACATTTTGGTCACAAACAGTTTGGGAGGGAGGGAGTCATTAGATGATGCATATCTAAATATTCATCATTTTCATACACAATATTCTGTCCTCAAGCACACCACTGAGTTCAGGTTGAGGCAAGTGAAATTTAAAAATTATTATGAAAACAGGTCTCCATTACTGGTGACATAATTTATCATTTTTAGGTTTTTAATGGTCTTTATGTTTTCATAATAACTCAGTGTGGCTTCTTTCTCTGTGTAATGGCCTTTTAATATATGACCAACCAAAAATATTGCTCTACATACCCAAACAAAATATTAGGTGTCGGTGATGTGCACAGAGGTCTGTCAAGTCAGATTTATTTATACAGACCTTTATACAAGGCAGCATTGTCTAAAAGCAGCTTTACAGCTTTATTTTAGATTACCTTCTAATATCTAGGGCAATTCCCAAATTGAGCAAGCCTAGGGTGACCGTGGCAGGGACAAACTCCGTAAAAATTATAAGAAATAAACATTGGGAGGACCAAGACTCAAAAAGGGACCATTCTCCTTAGTGGCTTAGATGATTCACGTATAAAATTCAAAATCTTCATAATTAAGCTGTAATTTGGGAATCCTTACCAGACTGTCCCTCCAGTGCACCTTTAACAGCATTCACACAGCTCTCACACGTCATCTGTACCGCAAACTCCAGCTGTTGAGAGAAGAAACGCAATACATATATTCATTCTCTCCTTTTAGCTATGCTGCTATAGTTAGTGCTGCCGGAGCTTCATGCTGCACTAGTCCTGCTGGATTTGAGTGCTGCTTTTGATACAGTTGACAATTTGATGTTGTTACAGAAGTTACAGGATTAGGAAGGCATCTCTGGCACTGCCCTAAAGTGGTTTAATTCCTATTTTGAGGACAGGAAATACTTTGTTGGAATCGGTAACTGTGCCTCAGATGAAATAGCCTTGACCTCAGGGGTCCATCTAGTCCACTATTGTTCAGTCTTTACATGCTCCCTTTAGGCCAGTTAATACACAGCAATAATGTAAACTACCACAGCTATGCAGATGACACTCGGCTTTATATCTCATTAACATCAGGTGAATATGGACCAGTCGATTCACTCTGTCACTGTTACGATAGGGTCCCCGGGAGATCTCGCGAGACCATTCCTAGTTTCGCTAAATCCCCAGGATCCCTATCTGGTGTTTGTACCGGAGCCCATAACGCAGTATCCACAGACAGACCACAAATA
>JAUZST010044964.1:0-25941 GCA_034779995.1 Parotocinclus haroldoi
TAACACTTGGTCTGGAGGAACGTTGTTTCGTTTCACTGTGTACTGTTAACACTGTATATGGCTGAAATGACAATAAATACTACTTGACTTGACTTGACTTGAGATACCCTCACAATCTGGCAGAGATTTTTTTTAAAGTCATGGTGTTCCCTTACCCAGAAAGATTGAATGCCGTTAAGTTAAAAGATGATTTAAACAATTAGTAATTTATGGTAGTACATACAGTTTAAAAGCAAAATCTGTTTAATTGGTGAATCTAACTAAATGGATAAATAATTGCAAGGAATAATTAACATCTCAATATAAAACAATTTTAGTGCAAGCTATTATTATCCTGCCTCATTAAATAGGCTGTTATATGGAACTGTTCACATGACATTAACCAAATGATGCCCTCGTAGGTATGCATGGTGAATTATGAGCAGTTTGCATTCTTTTATTACTTTTAAGCACTATTATCCTTGTACTCCAATGTAATACTAAAGATTCTTTCAAAAAATGTTTCTTGGCTGAATTGTAGTACATTCTGGGATACGGAAAATGCTATGTCTGTTTCTTTTTAAACATTATATTTCTGTAATATATGCATTAACTGATCATTAAAGCTACTAATATACTACAACCACTTTTAGTATGTTTGTCTGTCAGTCATTTGCATTTCTGCTTGATCAACGTTCAAGGGTCGAGGCAAGTTTGGTCCTGACAATACAGGGTGCAAGGTGGGAATCCAATTCAATTCTAGGGATAAGAACAAACACACAGTGTTTGTCTCACTATCCTTGTGGGAACATTTTATTGGCGTAATGATTACTGTAGCTAATTAATGCTGCACTTGACCCTAAGCTTGACCTCTGTAACCCCTCTGTAACTCTGTAAGGAGAGTTTTTGCCCTTTTGATTTTTCAAAGTTGCAGTGTCTATGAAAAAGCCACAGAGTCTGAGCCAGGAATTTACATTTACAGCATTTAGCAGACGCCCTTATCCAGAGCGACTTTTGTCAGTGCAATTGTGGGTTAAGGGCCTTGCTCAGGTCCATAGTCCAGTACCTTAACCACTAAGCTACCACAGTCCCACAGAATTTCTGAAGTTGTGAGGCAACAGCACTGACCACTGTATATAATTATACCTGTCTTTATTCATTTGAGACTGCCATGTATCATGTATGGCAAAATACAGTGCATGTCCAGCACACAATTACTGCATGTTGTATTTTATATTCTGGTGGAGATTGACGCTTAAGATTATTGATGAATCACTTAATCTGGTGATTAGTGATAGTCCTGGTTCAACCTGACCAGGATGGGTTTCCCCACCTGTGATAGGTTGGACACTACATAGAGCATCTAAATGACACTATATGGCTGCTATATAAATGAATTGATCCTGATTTTGTACTTGTAACAGTACTGTGATTCTTGTGGCATTTATTCAAAGTTCTGTAATTCATTAGGAGTTTTGTAGCATGTCGTGTGTATGAGCACAGTCTTTTTTTTACCCAATTACATGTATTTCTATAATTGTTCTGTTTAAATCATTAAATAGTGTTAATGGAGAGACTGTGGGGTGTAGAATGTGTGACTGTACTTTTTAACCAGCAGATATTTGGATGTGCTATTATTTGCATATCCTCTCCTCTCTCTATCACCCACACACATACAAACACACACACACACACACACATTCACTCACAACACGCATACATGCTTAAGACACATACACCTGTGGTAATTAGGAGGCAAGAATAGGAAGCTGTGCTGCCTGTTTGATCAGCTCCAAACTCCATGCTGCTTTTACATAACTTGTTTTTCCTGTGAGCTGAAATGTGTGTGTGCCATCCTGGCACACTGGGGTGCTTTGGCCTTCATTCTGCATTTTGAAGAGCTGGGTGTTTCTGTGCTTTGAGGCCTCTACTGAGTGCCTGCGGGCATGAAGTCTCCAGTACGACCCTGGGAACATGAACTCATCAACCTGCATCTCAAAATCTAAGAGAGTATGGATTTGTAGAAGAAGATAAGGCTTGCGCAGTTCACATTTGCAAACACTTACCTGATTTAAAAGCTTCTGCTCAGAAATAGTAATATGTTTGAACCTTATCTGGTAAAAGTGTTCCATGTACAATTGTGGGGATTATCTCTCCTTGCTTTATATTCATTTCTGATTCAAGCGATTTTTCAAGGTGACTTAAAACAGTGAATTGTGCTAACCAGTATTGTCAATAATGACCTCTGTTTGGTATGGCCTTTGCTGATCTATAGCCACTGACTTTTTATTTTATGCCGAAGTCTTAGATTTGTATATACATTATGCAAAAGTCTTAGGACACCGTTAGATTTGTTGTTTTCACAAAAGAAAAAAGTTCATATATAAAACATTATATAACATATTTTTGGGATTTCACATGTAGCGTAACTTAGCCTTTAATTCTGTTCCTCTTCCAAAATGAATCTTCCAATGAGACTTTTCCTTGTCAAGCTAATCTTGACTATAGAAGGGTAAATGTGGCATCTTGATGAAGTGTAAGGGGAGGTCATATTGATTACTTGCTGTCACACAAATGTCCTGTAACTTCTGGTTGTATTATAATACAGAGACTAAGAAATGATTATACTTGGTCATCATAGCATTGCTACAACAATGCAATCTAATGTTGGCCTTTTGCGAAGTAGTGTACGTGTGCTCTGCAGAAGTCTGAGGCTTTCACTAAATTTACAAACAATTCAGTCTCTTTAAAAAGACTAAGCCACTTTTCTATGTTAACTTTCTTTAATTGTATTGTGTAATCACAAATAGTGGGATAATGGACAAGTCTGGAGTCTATTTTGGAGTTTACTGGGAGCAGTACACTCTGAATACCAGAGCACCAGACCTGGGCATGGTACCATTATGTACATAAAGCTCACTGTACATATGAGATGAAACATGCTTTATTTTTTTCAAACAGCAAACTTGATGTCCACAGAAATGCTTTGGAACATCTTGGTAGTTTTGAAATGTACAACAGTTTCAGGTCATATGTCACTTTGTACCCCTTGTTGCCATTGTTGGCATGTGTTCAACATGCTTGTAACCATAGCAACAGTACTGAATGAAGGAACCATTACATAAGTTTGAGATTTTAAATACAAATTACTTAAAATGCTCATTGGTAGTTTGAATTGCTTAGAAAATCTGGGCTAAAAGGCTTAATATAATTATAGTATTGTAGCATTCATAAGGAAAGAGGCATGCCAACCAGAAACACTATTTATCAGGAGACTTTACTAGCAAACAGAAGCAAAAACAGGTGGCCCTTAAAAAGGCTAGGTTATAGCTGAGGGATATAGGAAGCTATCTGGATGGCAGATAATGTATTACCATGCAGAGATCCTCATTGCTGACCAATAGAAACACTGAACCTGTATGAATAAAGTTCACAACAAAATCACAGCAATAGAAATGATAATCCTAACCTCAGTTTATTTTAGTACACCCAAGGGCCTCCAGGATGGAAACCTACCACTCAAAACATGCATCTAGATTCACCAATGCCAAAGTAATTCTGCAGATCTGGTCGCTGCTCTGAGATCCCCATTTCGATCCTGACCCTGGGCTCAGCCTGTGTGGTTTTTGCATGATCTCTCCATGTCTATGAGGGTTTTTTCCTGGTACACTGGTTTTCTCTCACATTCCAAATATCTGTGCTTCACTAATTGGTGTTGCTAAAGTGCCCTCAATGTATAAATGTGTGTGACAGTGTATGTGCACTATCTAGGGTTGTTCCTGCCTTGCGCCCTGTGTCACTGGTTAGGCACCGACTCTCCCGTGACCCTGACTAGGATAAACAAATAAGACAATAAATAAATGAATGACACTTCATGTCTGAGTATCCTCAGTGCCAAATGATTTTTGAAGTGTTGAGAATAATAACTTTTGTGTTGCTATCCTGAAATGCAAGAATGGAGGTTTTTCTAACAAATCAAATGAACAACAGTTGACCAAGCAAACTTGCATATAGTATGTTGAGTTATACTGCCTGCAGTGAAATACAATTTGCAGTAAATATATGAAACGCATATCATCGTGAAGATTTACATTTGTCGTAGTCGGCAGCTGTTCTTAAGATCTTTCTCGATTGGCATGCCTTTCAGCTGGCGAGTGCTTAGAGAGCCGGTTTTAGACATGTTATTGTCTGCTGGAGTTTATTTGAGCCACTGTGGGTGTCTCTGACCTCTGCCTATAAGCAGTCACCCCCTATCAGACTGCTGTTTCAGAGTCTCTATAATAACCTCTTGATTCTGGCTGTGCTGTGCAGGCATGGAAGGGAAGTACACTTCCATTTTACCTTCCTTCAACAGGCAGCTGAGTGTGAAGTGTGAGTTAAATTACATATAATTTGCTCATCTTTTTTTTTTGGCCTTAATTAACCAGTTATGCGCCTTGTTGCTGTCTAGTTGTGCCTTCTGTGGGCATTGGTGGTCAATAACGTGCAATTCGTAGTGTTTGTACATGGCTCTTCTTGATCTTGTGTGGGTGCCTGTGTGTGTCTGTTTTGATTATGTGTTCCTGTCAAGGCTATTAACCTTAATTTAAGTGTTTTAACCTTGTTTAAAGATGCAGTGTATACAGCACTTCAGCTGTGTGTGGTGTGTGCGGATCTCTCTGTATAAACATTTCAATTATTTCTGTTCCTGTGAGAGTGTTTTTCTTAGTGAGGTTCATGTTTACCAAGTAAGTGTTGTGGGGAGCAGGGGTTTGGGGGTGTTTGGAAAGTTTATATATGTACATTTTCATTTGCCAGAGCAGCTTACCACTGACAGTACAATCCAATAAATTCTGCCAATGCTAGGTAGGTCTGACTGTTTTACCTTGTGGGGACAATTTGCTTGTCCCCAGAAGGGACTTTGCTTTGAAATTGGAGCTTTCTTTTAAAAAACCAAAACGTTTTTAAAGCCATAATTTTGCTTAAAAAGTTAGGGTTGGGTAAAGTTCTGGCATTAATTATGTACAGTATTATTAAATTGTCCCCAAAATGATTGGAACACAAGCAGTATACCATCTATTAATGCGTGACCATGAAATACTCAAAGTGCTAGCACCTCAGCAATAGAGTGTACCTGGAAAGGTTATTAACAATGGGATTTATGATTGTGTGATTTTAGGCAAAAAATATAGTCTACTATTGAAGATTTTCCTTGTCTTGAGTATTTATGCTCCTTGGAGATCATTTCTGTATTCTACCTGAGCCAAATGATCACTTATGTGGGTCCCAAGGTGAGTAAACATCTGTTTATCATTTTTGATTAAAAAGAATATTGGTTCCAAGCCTTTACTGAAGCACTGCTTGTTGAAACTTTAAATAGCCTTGTCGTAATATACTGTACTACTATTGTGTATATTACAGAAAATGGTATAGATTGCAAATATTCTGTGGGAGCCCTTTTGTTGTTGATGTCAGTGATGTTCATTCACAATGTCCACCAAAAATTCGGAATTTTAAAATCATGGCCACTAGGGTGCAAGTGGGACATTTTTAAAGCCTCACCCTTCATCACCCCAATACAATGCATGCAGACACGATCTATTTAAGTCAAACCAAGCATTAGAATGGGGAGGAAAGGTTATTTAAGTGACTTAACATAGTTGTTGGCGCTAGATAGGTTTTTCCCTGCAAATGTTTCTTGCACTATCCTCTCCCCTTGTTTTAACAGGAGTACGTCATTTGAATTGCAACTATAAAAAGCGTATAATCAATAAGTTTGAATAGTTGTTGTTAGGGTACTTACTCAAGCTTTTTCTATTTGTTTGATTTCCTGTGATTTCCTGATTTGATTTGATTTTCTTCCTTTTTTTTAAATATTTAACTAAACCAGACTGGGACTGTGGTGACCTAGTGGTTAAGGCACTGTACTATGGACCAGAGGGTCAAGTGTTAGGTTAGGTGTAGATGTGGGTGTAGTAGAAATTATCTACATTAATATTATATTAATGGAAAGTCCCCCAAATGATAGAAAGACAAGTATTGCTGAGACTTCAGATATCGTGTGCGACTGAAGAGGTTATTTATGATGGGATTTGTGATTTGCTTTTAGTTAAAAGGCATATAGACGTGTTATTGGATGTTTCAGTTGTCTGGGGTATTTATGCTCCTTGGAGATCACTGCTGTATGCTGCTTGGGTCAGATGATCACCGATGTGTGGTATCTAAGGTGAGAGAGCAGCTATTTTCCCTTTCCATAAGAACGATGAATGGTTCCATGGTTTTACTGAAATCCTGCTGGTTGACACTTTGATTGGCTAGCCTTGCTGTAATACTATGCTATTGTACCATGCTGTTTAAATGTATGTCTTCTTACAGAAAATGGTTTAGATGGCAGAAATTCCGATAGTGGGAGCCCTATTTCCATTATTTGTCATGTAATAATTCCTACCCTGTTCTGGCATTGATATCAGTGATTCAGCATAATATTATGACACAACAGGCTTTTTAATTTGCTCTCCCAGGGTCTCTTTTTTAAAATATAATGTGTATTCCAGCTTCAATTTGCTGCATGAGAGTATGTACTCCACCCCCAAAAAAATCTGATTTATAGAATCAGTCCCAGCGGGGTGCCAGTGATTACACGTTTTTACACTTTCAACCCAAATCCTTTTTATAGTTAAATTGATATATACAAATATGCTTGTTGTAAGTTCCAGCAGCCACAAATGTACTACCTGCTTTTATTTTAGTACAGGTGTTTAATTGGCATTCTGATTCTGTTCTTCCACACTCTATAGGATACCTTTCTTTTGGTACTGAATAAGTGCAACACCACATTAAACAGAGTAGTTTACCGCCTTCAGTCCAGCAACTCTTACTGTTGTTTATTAATTTATCATCACATCAGCCACAGTGGCTATATTTGTGACAGTAATAAGTTTATAACTGTACTCACACAAACTGACCTACTCAAGTCAAGTCAGATTTATTTGTATAGCACTTTTTACAGTGGAGCATTGTTTCAAAGCAGCTTTACAACATTAAAGCCTAAGGTGACAGTAGAAAGGCAAAACTTCATAAATGTAAGAAGGAAACCTTGGGAGGACCAAGAATCAAAAAGGGGCACATCCCACTGGGGTGGCCTAGAAGTCATTTAAATCTTGTCTGTTAAAAGTAGAATGAAGTAACTGATAACACGTAGAGTCGCCTTAGAACAGAGTGCTAGAATAAAGCGGGAAGTCCTTGGATGGCTGGAACAGGTACTGGTACATCAACTATGAGAGAAAATGTAGTTACTTATTAATTTAAAATAGAGTCTATTAACAGTCACTGATGCCATGCGCAGCATGAAACTCCGCCAGTATTAACTATAGCATCATAGCTGGAAAGAGAAGAACCAAAAGGTAACACAGCCTAGAGGGACCATGTGAGACAAGAGCAACCCACCTCCCCTGCAATCACCATCCTAAGTGATCGTACTAAGGAGGCAAGAAGACAGCAACTCAGAATCCTAGATCACCGTAAATCTTGTTGACTATGAACACCCAGCTCCGCCCTTAGTCTAAGGCATGGATGCACAAATTAAGATCAGGAGGACCGAAGCCCGGCCCAGCCAAACTGCTCAGCGGACACTCCCGGCTTAAGGTCAGGGCATGACAGGACAGGGAAAAGAGACATGACCCAAGACTCCAGCCCCAGTAGCCCGAGCCATGCACCCCTATCTAAATCTTACCAAAAGCCTGCATAAATTAGGATGTTTTAGCCTAGACTTGTAAGTTTGAAGAGTGTCCAAATTGACTTAAATTACAAACTTAAATGTCTTTTGGTGTGAGGAAACCAGAGTACCAGAAGTTCAAAAATACTCTTGCTGTAAGTAAGCTGCTGTGAGTAGGAGCCATAAGCATTAAAATAAAAATATGGTTTAGAATACAATGCATCTTATGAACAAGCAGTTTATTTTGTTATGATGATACTGTATCACTAAATAATTTGAAATATGTGTGAAAATGTTGATTACCACATTTGGCTACAAATCCAATGTGTGTCATCAGTTCCTGCTGTTTCCAAAATGTTTGTAATGAGTACGTAATGAGTCGAACCTTCCATAAATATATGCCAGATTTCCAGCCAAATATGTCTTTATAAATGCTTGAAAGGCGATATACGCCCATTACAGATCCATATATACAGTACTGTGCAAATGTTTTAGGCCATTAGTTGTGTTGTTTTATCAATGGTGTTATGACCACATAAACTTGAATTTGCTACTCTATAACACTCTATTGAGCTTTAGCAATTTTAGCTTTTTCACCCTGTTCCCCTTTCCCCCTTTTTTCAGTTTTTAATACTGCATATACATTTCTTATATATTTTGTATACTTTTGTTTCTTTGTATTTGGACCTCTTAAGCTTCTTCACCACTGCCCAGTTTGTATATGTAAAGTACTGAATTGCAAATGGTCTTGGCACCCCTCGTTATAGCATTGAAACGTAATTGTAAATGCAACTATGAAAAAAATACATTATAGCGGGAAATCATATATCAGTTTCTGTAGTAGGGTATGGGTCAATAGAAATAATACCACATTGTTAATGTACACACTCTTTCTGCATGCTCTCCCATATTTAGTGTCCCTGGATATTAGAACTAAAACACACTTTAAAAAACTATGATAAACAGAGATCATCATGGGCAGTCTGATTCAGGAAATGTTTTCTGTCGTTTGGGGTTTTTCTGTTTTTAGATTTCAGTCCTTGTTACTCTGTATATTGTGTATGTGCTTTGTCACAGAGGACTGTGGTGACCAAGTGGTTTAGGTACTGGACTATGGTCCAGCGGGTCCAGGATTCAAATCCCACCTCTGCCACAAGTGGTTCCCTGACCAAGGCCATTAACCCACAATTGATAAGTCACTCTGGATAAGGGTGTCTGCTGAATGGCTGTTTATCTTTACATCAGACAGCAACATAACATCAACTACTTTAGACTAAATCCATTTCTCTGATATTGTGTTGGGCTTTCTTTGCATTTTGCTGCTTCTCTATTCTTCTTACCCCCATCCTTTCCTTCCTGTTTACACTAGGTTGTTTCATGCATAATGAGTACCAGAACTGTATCCAGATAGAGCAAGGCCACATAAAATGGGTAATGCAGTCCAAGGTATATCCAAAGGCAATTTTTTTCAATTATGTTTAGAAGTACCTCTGTCCAAAATGAACTTTAATACAATCAGGTCCCGTTTGAACATCTGCGCCCAAATTGAGCTGTGCTTTGAAGTGGCAGTTATTATGAACACAATCAGCATCACTGCTGTATTAAATATGTTTAGCAGACATCTGCTTCAAAACATTAAGATGCAGCATGGATGCCGCAACCATCTTTTGCGAACACAAACTGTAAACAATACAAGAAGAGGTGTTCCTTTTTAAAAACATATTTACACATTTGGCAACTGTAAACACGTGATTTTTACACATCAGATACAAGGTACTTGAAAAGACCAAGTGCAAACAGGGTCTAAAGGTTTTGAGGTAAATGAATTATTTCCCCCCAGTAGTCTCTTAAAAGGTACTGTGGTTTGAAGCACAGTGCAACGGACCAAATTCTAATGCTAAAACTGCCATGGATGCACCTAATGCAAGCTGATGTGCAAGCTTGTCAACTGACCTACTTTTTTATTATGAATTAAAATTGTATGAGCATGGTTTAAGAGGATGATGAAGAATGGAAGGATGGTGAGGTCACCCCGTGGTCTTGAGTAGGAAGTCCAGGATGCACTAATGGACATTACATTCATGTGCCTGTTTCCAACTAAGTAGGCAAACGCAGACTGAAATCCAATTACAATAATTTGATCTAAGATAACTGCATTTCAGCAAATGATAAAAATGCAAATGACCTATTAAATATTTACTGGGTTTTGTTGTTTTAAAGGTACAGACAGAAATCTTTTCAACCAGCTGTTTAGCCCCAGAATTTAGGGATGCAGTTAGGTATGTTATTTAATGCTACACATGCAGTAATAACACACAGCCATATATTAGCACATCCTCTTATATTTACCTGCACATTTGTAAACTGTAAATACCGTAAAGAAATGTAACAACTTAGTAGTATGTATTTATTGAAGTTTGAGAAGAGTTAAGGTCCTGATTTCCAATTTACTGATTGATATCTGCTGATTTGAGCAAAAAGAGAAGTCCTTCCCCTTCAAAATGTGTCTTAAAATAATGTGTTTAAAGCCATTTAACCAGTGGGCATAATCTCGAATCCTAGGATTAAATTGGTATACTTTATTATGCCAGAGGCATCTAAATAAGGAATAAAAGAGTGGCAATTGAAAGTCCAGGTGTAATTCATGAATGTTTCAAAGCGTCCCATTTTAACCCCACTTACCTTGGTCAGTGTTGCAGGGGGTCTGGAGACTCAGAATTCAGTAGATGCAGACTCTGACCAGTGCCAGCTAATCTTAGCTTACCTTTGTGTTGCCCCGAGTTTGAACCCTGTTCCACACGAATTGCTGTTTTCAGTAGCTGGCTTTCACATTTATTTCTTCCTAAAAGGTGGTGACTTCAATTATTTATTATACCATAATCATGTCAGGCTGTACATTATATAGATTTGTTTTACTTTTAAAATGATAACAGAGCTTTCTTGTACTTATGTACTCACCTGTGTTAATTTGTTGATTATTAGCAATGTTCCTTTTCAGTTGGTTGCACGTGCCACATTGAGTGAGAGTGTTTTCATGTTATTGAATCACAGGAGCAGACAGTCATGACTATTTCTGATGGTGTGTGTGTGTGTGTGTGTGTGTGTGTGTGTGTGTGTCTGTCTGTCTGTCTGTGTGTGTGTGTGTGTGTGTGTGTGTGTGTGTGTCTGTGTGTGGCACACCCTGCAATGGATTGATGTCCTGCCTAGGGTTGTTTGCTGCTTTGCTCCAGTAAGTGCCTGTCCTGCTCCTCACTGGGCAAAAATAAGTCATAAGCACTATATAACTTGATTGGGCTGCACAGTAGGGGTTGCTATTGCAGCACCTTGAGATAATGCCCCTCTATCTTCCTCAGACATACCCTTCCATACCTTTGTAGCACTGTACAGGCCAGCAATCGCCATCGGGACTTGAACCCAGGTTGCTGCATTGTTGTAACATACTGCATGCTTTGCTCTTGTTTACAGAAACTGTTCCTCTCAGGTTTATTAACTACTACTATAATATTCGAGCAATCAGTCCAAAGCCTTGTGCATTTGCAGACCAACATTTGAATTAATTAATTTCATTGCAATTTGTTATTTGTAATTATTTTCATCAGAACTTAATTTTACACAGAATAATTTTCCACAGACCACAGAATTTGAAAATATTTGTTACAGATTAAAAAGCCGGAGCCCAATATTCATATTTTTTACTTATATTCATATTATTAATTTATTGTTTATAAGTTTATTTACACGTGTTCATTTCATTACATATCACATAATCAATTCTATGCTGCCACGGACTTTGTGGAAAGTATAAGAGTATATGTTGGCCCTGTGACCTAAACCCCATTAAACATTTATGGAGGATAAAAAGGTAAGCATACAGTAATGTCTTGTGATGTTTTTTTTTTTATATTGGTAATTCATGCTTGGGAAAGGATCATCAGACCTTGGAGTCACATTGTCACACTGTCATTGCAGCAAAAGGGGCATACCAACTACTAATAAATTCTGAAATGTATGCTTGTGAGATTGTTGGCTGCTCAGATACACTAGCTTACCAGGTCTGAATAACAAATGGGAATGTCCCAATGGAACGAGCGTGTCAGGACAAATCACATCCTGTTGTGACATTGCTGTAAGAGATCTAATGTGTTATAGGCCATTGATTTTTCTTCATTTTTTTGCTCATCACATTTCTTTTTTCTCTCTTTATAACACCATATACACGTATATATTCATACATGGATAAACAAAGTTCTGTCAAAAGTCATCAATTCAAATTCCATGTGGGTGAATGATCAGATCTTATAGCACAGCTTATTGCATTGAATTAAGAACCCTACATTCTGGAAACATCCCCAAACTGGAAAACATACAAAATGTGCTGGTGTTTTTTCCCATTACAATTAATGGAATCCAGTGAGCTTCGTACATTTGTGCGTCTTTGTACTCAATTTTAAAATACTGTCACATTCTCATTCACTCTCTTACAGGGTCGTGTTACATGCCTATTTATGTTAAAGTTAATTGCTGTTGCATCCTCAATTACCTAATACTTGCCACCTTACTATAGACCAGAAGGTCCAAGGTTCAAATCAAGACCCTTAACCCACAATTGCTTGGATTGTAACAATAGTAATTGTTAAGATTGTATCAGTCACTCTGGATAAGGATGCCTCAATATATCCTTAATTGTCTAAAAGCTAATTACTGTTACATCCTAATTAATTTTCACAGCCAAGTACTATTACTGTTTTCTTAAAGCTATGTACTGTTAGATCTTCATCCAAAAGCTAGGTGCTGTTACATACTTGTTGTTTAGAGGTAATGCAGGGCGCTTTCTTTATTCTATCATTTATCTGAAAGCTATTTGCTGTTGAATACTTAGAGTTTGAGTGCTGTTTCATACTCAATCATCCTAATACAGGGTGTTGTTCTCATTAGTCTTAATGCTGGCTGCTGTTACATGATTATTCGTCAAAATGTTGGATGTTGTCAGATCTTAATTCAGCATAATATCTGGTGCACTTACAACCTTATCCATTCTAATTCTAGGTTCTGTTTTATCCTCCTTCATCCTAATAATCAATGTAGTTACGGTCCTTTTCATCCCAGTGCAGTTATATTCTTCTTCATGTTAATATTGGGTGCTGTTACATCCAGATTTATTTTAATACTGGCTGTTTTCACAACCTAATTCTTTCTAATACCAACTGTAGTTACATCCTCAGTTATTATAGTTCTGGTGCTGGTCCTCATTCATTCTAATGCAGTGTTACTTATTCATCCTAGTGCTTGGCACAGTTTTATCTGTGTTCAGTCTAATGCTGGGCATTATTATTACGTCCTTATTCATCCATACACTGGGTGCTGTTACACCCTCATTCATCCTAATGCTGGGTGCTTTCACATTTTCATTCATCCTGCTGTGGACTGATACATGCCAATTCTTCTTAATGCTGTCTGCTCTTCTACACACTTATTCATCATAATGCTATGTGCTACACTACAGCTGTCTTAAATGAACTTCTGTAGGTTTCCAGGTATTACAAAAAACATTTTTTCTTTCTTTACAGTAGAATGACGGTGGCAACTGTTTATTTTTTTTTTTCCGTGTGGCAAACCACCCACTTACTGGCCTGCCTCCCTGCCGGGAATGAATTACTGAGTATTGCCTTGGTAATGGCACAGTGCGTTTGGAAGCACTAGCCTCCATATCAACTGAAGGTCTAAATCTAAAACTCTTGGTTCCCTCTACTCTATGTATACAATGTGCATAACTTGTACAAAACTTGTGTTTTCATTTTTGTCAGGTCAAGCATGTTTGAGTATTACAATACTAATTACAATAATTTATTATTCATGGTGCCGAGTTTAACACTTTTTAAAATTCAGCTTTTTACATAGTATAGACCTTTAATGAAAACCTGGCTTGCCAGCAGAGCAATCTGTGCACTGAGGAGAGAGGCTGTTGTGTCACACCCACGGACGGCGCCATATTGCCTCCACTTCCTCTACCAAGGGTTACATGTTGAAGGTGAGATCTCTAATGGTGAATATGAACTTTCTGCAGTTTGGTCACTTATAACACTGTACACAGATGTTCAGAAGTGTATTGAAATAAAACATAGTTAATCATTTTTTGCAGCTTCATTTATCCATCCATCCGTCTATATGAATGCTTAACATCAGATTCATTGTTTTCATTGTTGCACTTTTTTACTACATATTTTCTTGCTTGATTATCATTGATCATGTTATATATAAAATAGCTTTTTACTGTGAGTACATTGTGACCTAGTATTGTGAATGTGTCCCTTGTGTAATGTGTATTGTGAAATATTCATAAATAAATAAGTTGAGCACTCTTGATTATGCTGCGCCGTTCGCCATGACATTGTTTCAAAAAACTTATGCAATGTAACAACATTTATTTCCATCCATAGTAGGATACATTTTGGTCAGGATATTGTACTGATGATGTAAATCCATCGCCAGCACAACCCAAAGGTTTTCGCTGGGGTTAACATTAGAATTCTGTGGTGGACAGTTCGTATGTGGAAACGGTGCCCCCAGAACCACTCTTTCACAATTTGAGCTTAATGAAGGTTGGCAGTGCTGTTGCAAGTGTCACCAGGGAAGAACAAAAGTCCATTGATGGAATAACCTGGGCATTTCGTAAATTCAGCTACTCGTCACAATGAGAGCACAATGCTGTCTTTAAAGGTTGAGTGCATCCATGATGGGTGCTCACTTCTTGCATTTCCTGTCTTACGGAGATACACCCAATAATTCTGGAATAAAGTATACCCAAACTCATAGACCACATGACCTTTATATTCTTCTGGAGACTGAAGAAATTGTAAATGATAAGTATCGCAAACAAAAGTTCTTGTCACATCGAGCATATGGAAATGTTCTTACTTTTACTAATAATCATACTGACGAGGTATATTATTGACTTTATTTACTTCACAAACCATTACATTTACTTTCACCAAGCATTTGAGTGATGTTTTTATCCTGCCAACAATTTTTCTGCACAAATCCTAACAGAGTTTGCCATTCATCACTATCCTTCCATGTTTTAATAATGTGTTCTACAGTTCTTAACCCAATTTCATTCATTTCAGCAATCTCTGTAGGTATCTCTATGTATTCTGGCATGTTTGTTTAAGAAATGAGAAGTTGCTCACTGTTGGGGTTAAAAGAAATGTTGCTATCTGAAACCTGCAGTAATCACTGTAGACCAAGGGATCTGAAGTAGTGGTGTTCCAACTGATCATCAACCGATCATTATCGGCCGATATCCACGGCAAAGCATGTGATCGTTTTTTTACTGATCAATGCCTTTCATTGCCGATCACAAGAACTGTTCACCTGTACTTTGCAGCCCTGTAGAGGACCTGTGTGCAGTGTTGTGCCACCGCCCCCTTTCCTTTACACTGCGCAGTCGCGTGGTGGGAAATCATAAACAAACGTGTCTGCCCTGTGAAACCTTTACACGGTCTGTGAGAGTGCTGTACAGTTTGCATCCTGCAACATATGCATCGAAAAAATACTTCGCAGGGGAAGCACATGAAAATGCTTCAGCACAACTAATTTAATATGTCACTTAAAGAACACTTGGTGGAGTATGATGAGTTTTCGAGGCTCACTGCAGAGAACAAAAAGAAGGTACCCAGAATGTTATTGGTATCGGTGATCGGCAGCATAAAATATGATCGGAGCATCCCTAATCCAAATTATTTGCTTATTTGAATTCAAATGACCTTTTTTGACCAGACAGTGCATATGTTTTATTTTAAACTGTAGTTATTTTAGTTATAAGGAGATCAGGGATGGGCCATAAGTGATTAAATAAATGATCAACCTTACCTGAGATCATGTTTATAAAAATCTCAAAAATATAAAAATGATGGCAGTTTTGAATGCAAAGTGAAAATGGGATATGACTGAGTGTACATGACTCTTGTCAGGATTTCTTTCAGTACTCTGTCTACATGTCCTATCAGGAGCAAATTAGTAGCTTCACTCTTTATATGTTTACATATACACTTCCTAAACCTAGATTTTTCAACCCGGCTATATTTATGATCCGAATGTGGTTACTGACAGTTCCTCATCTATCTTCACCAAAGCTGTCCACATGCGAAACAAATATGAATAAAGCAATTCAAAATAAGAGTAGTTGGTAATTCCCACCATAGACATGTGCTTTAAGAATGGAGAGACACGGGAAGCTCAGCTTCACTTAAAAAGTGTTAAAATGTGTTGATTAAATGTTTAGAAAAGTATCTGTACTGTCAGACCCTAGGTGGAATTCCACATTTTAATGAATGATCAGATATTTCACTGCAGTATCATGCTGTTTGGTCATGACCAACTGAAACTCCTCCGAGTACAGCACAACATGCAAAATCGGTTTAAAAGCCCAGACAGAGACACTCATTGAAGTTTGTGAATCCCTGGGAATCCCAAAATCTCTGCATCGTTGGACAATACATTTTTCTCTCACCCTGAGGAACAGATTCTCTAAGGATGATTGGATGAATATTTATATAGGTCTGGGATCTATTTCACCATAACAGGGCACATCACCAAACATATCCATCAGTTTTACAGTTTAAAAATAGACCCCATCAAGCAGTGTTTTTTTGTGTTATTTTTCTTAATTGATGACTAAACTCATTAATGTAGATCACTGGAAATCCTGTATGTTTATAAATTATGTACTCATTAAAATTTGCTGAACCGTTATCAGGTCAAATATGAAGGTTACAGGTTAACATAATCTAAAGTTGCTTTCTGTATAAAGCAGATGTTTTGTAAACATACAAAAAATCCCACTACTAGATATGAGTCATTTGGTCAGAAAGGGCAAGTGTAATGGTAAACACAGCAAAGTGCATGGAAAGTGGTTTCTATAATGTCTTTTTGAATGTAAAGCCAGTGTGAGGATAATCAAGGACAGAGAAAAACAGAAGCTCATCACTTAACCAATGCAGTTCTTTATTTTCAGTCAGTGTAACAAAAGGCCTTTTTTGCATGGCTGTGTGTGCACTTTTGTACATTTTAAAACCAAAATAACTACATTTGTAATATTTTTCAAGTTAATTACTAACAACAAACCTAAGTGCCTACGAGTTCTCACCCCTGCTGTGAGTTCTGAAACAGATACAGTAAGAAGAAGTCAAAGATTTGACTCCGTTTCCGTTTCCAGTTGATGTATTCCAACGATGCTGTTTGAGAAGCTCACCGAGTGATTTCACTTGTCAATATTTTATGCAAATGAACAAGTTAGTGTAGTTCACGTGATGAGCTTGTCAACCCAGAGTTCTGATTCTTCTCTATGGAGGCGTGGGTGCCTCGTTTGTTTTTATGAAGTCATATATGCACATCTCTGTGGGATACCTGACAGCAGTGTTCGGTGCTGAATTAGAGTTGGTGTGAACTTGTTGTAGCAAACAAGCTGTCAAAAATTGTTCTGTTCTTAAAGTTTCTCATGAGGTCAACATTCAGCTTGTTTTTTCATTGACAACTGTCATGTCTGTTGCTAAAGGGAAGAAATAGTCGGCTTTAGTGACCAGGTGAACCTACACTACACTACTGTATGTGTGATCAGGAGGGAAAAGCTTGCAACTCAAGCAATAATACCAAAATCTCATAATAACCGTCTTCAGTTCAATTTCAGAAACATTTATAGTTTATTTATTGGGCTTATTTAATGTCGCTTAATCGGCATCAGTGGCCATCTAGCGACACACACAAGGTCACATCCACACACAAGTTAATCTGAACACCAGTCATACATACACACGTTAATGACAACTTAGAGACACCAATTCACCTAACACACATGTCTTTGGACTGTGGGAGGAAACCGGAGTACGCAGAGTAAACCCACGCAGCCACGCAGATACTTCGCAGAAGTATTGTTTATTGTTTTAGGTTATGAAATCAGTCTTCTAAAATCTTAAATGGAACATCTTGTACATTTTGTGATATCATTTGGCATTTACAATTGGATTGTTTCCAGTGTAGTTCCTGGGGTCCTATTTACATAACCAAGATATTTGATTTCATTTAGCCTGCTCTGATGCAATCTATTTAGAAAACCTAGTGCTGCATTTTAATCACGACTGCTGTGTATACATGTCTTAGTGTGGTGCAGGCTGGTTTTTCAATGGTTTTACAGTCCACTGTAGTGCTGAGCAGAATTTAACCCCATATTGAGCTCAGGCTTTAGCACTAGATTTAAGCAGGCAGAGGCCATTGCTGAGGCTCTGTTAGCTGCTATGAGATGTGTAGGGTTAAGTCACAGTGATCATGCGAGCTTCACATTTCTCCGTTATACTCTTTAAAAACCACTGGGTCAACTTTACTGTATATAAAAGAGGTCGAAATCGACACGCACATTGTAGTAGATAACATTATCTGCTCAGATTTTGTCTCATAAAATGTCTATTTAAGAAAATATTCTTCAATTGAACCAATTTCTAACTACTTTGTTTCTAGACTAACAGAGACAGTAAGCTGGGATAGTGGAAACACTATCCAGCATGATATTTTCATAAACTTTCATTTTCGTAAACCAGTTCAGGGTTCAAGTCCCACCTCTGCCAAGTTGCCACAGTTGGGTCCTTGAGCAAGACCCTTAACCCACAAATGACTTGGATTGTAAGACTATATTGTAAGTCGCTCTGGATAAGGGAGTCTGCTAAATGTTGGAAATGTAAATGTAATGGCTAAAGAACCATGATGTCTAACAATAATAGGTCTGCTCCTGTGAGACATGCAAGTTTCTATGCTTTGTTAGACAGCAATGTTACTGTTACTGCACCATTAGAACAACTGTAGCAGATTTTACTTTGAGAATGTTTGCCTGCTGGCACAATGTCTCAAAGAAATTGCTCACTGATGTCCAAATGACACCCCTTTATGTTTGGCGTCAGTAACGTGACAATTAAGAGCTCTCTCTTGGACATGTATATTCCATTTCCTCTGAATTTGATTTATTTTTATTATTTACTATTTACCACTGCCCTCCTAAGAGTTTGTTCACTGACAAGCCATACAGTTAAAATGTGTTTTCCTCATCCCACCAAGGCTCTGGGAACTGGAGGCATGGACTCCTCTGACAGGTATACAGCATATTCAGATCTACAGCTCAGTATAACACATATTCAAATGGTTGTCTCTAACTGAAAAAAACACTGTTGCAACACCTGTTTATACTAGGAGAGTTTACCTTCTTTCGTGCTTATTTACGTAGACATGGTGCAGGATTATCTTGAGGATTAATCTAGTATCTAGTAATAATCCAGTTATTGGATTATTACGTGCAGGCGAATGCACTCGGTGTCCTGTGTTATCTGGCACCAAGACATTAGCAGCAGATCCTATACATCCTGAAAATTGTGAAATGGGTCCATAGTAAATCTGACAGCATGTCCCACTGATGCTCAGTCAGCTTGGGATCTTCATAAGTGGGATGATAAGTCAGCTGCTTGCACTGTTTGTCATGATCCCACAGTTCCATGTTGATCAAGATCATGCCACGGTGCGAGATTTAGGTTGGAGTCTTGCGTAGACACAAGATTGCTGTTGTAAAGAGGGTTTATTTGATTATCATTTAGTGATGGCAACTGTCAGGATTGGTTAAACAAACACTTAATAATCACAATTAATATAAGCTAGTTATTGTTCAGTCACAGTTTTTCGTGGTTGTCAAATTAAGTCCTCAACAGTCCGCACTTCTTCAACGCTGCACTTCCTGATGTAACTACAGCCTAATGGTGCATTCGTCTTACCTCGAAATCGGGAAATCGGACCATGAAATTGCATCATTAGTGACCTTGGTGCGTTTATGCTGTAAAGTAGAAAAATGTGGACACTTTCACAATAAAGCTTGTTTGTTTTGTGCTGTCCAAGCACTAAAAGCCCATAGACTGATTTCTAATGGACCATTTCTGCACCTGTGTATGTGACTCGGGTCTGTTGTGGCAGGAGTACCAGCACATTGTCACAGCCACAGAAAAGTGTATACCATTAGCAGTAAGCATTAAAAAGAAGGAAAAGGGGTAGTAATTGAGCATCCTGGGTCAAAATCTCTGACTTAAGAACATGAACCCAATCAATTAATCAATCAATTAATCGATGGATTGAGATGATTGTGTCACAAACGTTGAAGAAAACGGAGGCAAACACGACGTACGGGACAAACCAGGTTTATTGTGACTGAATGAACGGAACTTAAAAGAGAACTAAAACATAAAGAGACAACAGGTGGGCAGGATCAAAGGCTGGAAACGACAATAGAAGATCCTACCTCACCTGCGTCGAAAACAAAACAAAGTCCAAGTTCCAAGTGTAACATGGAAAGCTTCTCACTGCACTGAACGCGGGACAGGTGTGCACAATCAAGGCATATACAATATTACATTATATACATTACATTTGCATTGCAATATAAAATGTGACCAGCTGAACCAAACCATTTGTGAACAATTTTTGCGGCATATCAGGATGCATTGTGCAGCTGGAAAATGCCACTGCCACTAGGGAATACTGTTGTCATGCAGGGGTGCTCTTGGATCATGGCATTCATGTGGTTGTGACTTTGACATGTACCACCACATGTACCACATGCACAGACACTAGGCCGTCTGTGCCGTGCATGAATGAGATTGACCCCCAAAGCGAAGTTCATTTGACTAGTGTCATCGCTCCGAATCCTGTCACGCTTGAAGAGGTAGGCTCGAGCGCGGTTCACTGGACTTGAACGCAATTGGAATATAGCGTGATCACAGATCACGCCCGAGTGCGGAAAACAGAATTAGCTGCCTCCGTAAAGATCTTCTTATATGTGCAGCATGAGACGCCGAAAAACAGTGTGTCGTATAATCAATACATTAATTATAAGGCCTATGAGAGGGCTGTGCATCAGCTCAAGCAAAATGAAACCAAAAAAAAATAGGCACAAACGTATGTGATTATCTGATCACATCGGTTCAACTGTGCAATCTGCTGCACTGTGGGAGCGCTTATTGTAGCGTGCCCGAGCACATTTCAGGGAAGCCAGTGTAAACACGAGCCACACAGAGTACCCTAAGACAATGCAAGGACAAAGATTCAGTCAAATGAAAACTGATTTCACTTTTCATTTGACTGAAACTTACACCTAGAGTTGTATGCAGCAAGGTTATTTTCTAATAACAGTAGTAGTTTAGTTTCAGCAGGCATACCTTACACTGTCTCCTTTTTTCTGTAGCGACGTCTGGGTGCATTCTCTGACACTGCCGTTGTATGATTTTTACAAGCACATCAGCTGAGACCGCGTTTTCACCAACAGCGGTAGAATCTCCAGTTCAATGGTTCTAGATCTATTACTGCTACATGAAAGGGAAATGGATTGGCGCAGGTACTCCTGGTACTTTTTAACATTTGACCTCACACTTTTTAACCTTATTGTGTTTTTTTTTTTTTGGGAGAGAAAACAATACTGTATAAAATATATGAAATAATTATTGAACATGCAATTAGTTCTATAAAGAAATGACCCAAATGTTGGTGGCTGTTTTTTTTTAACTTACTGCAGTATTAGTAACATGGCAGATTCCGTAATACAATATCATAACAGCATTCAGTTCAATGCAGAAAGTAAAATATCTGCTTGTGCCTAAAAGGTCAGCAAGGTTTCAGTATATGAAATTGAAATTTGCATGATACCAGTGAAGTTTCAAATGCTTGTCTATAACCCCACATCTGCGTAGCTTTCGGAAGTAAGATGTTTCATTTATGCATCAGCTTTGCATAAAAGCACCAGTGCACCAGTTGCCTTCCAATGCTAAGTAGAGTAAAGGTTAGGTAGAGAACTCAAAGTCTAATATGGAAATCAGCTTGAATTCAGATTAAAAGTCATTGCATTATTATTTTACTGCTCACAAAAAACAGAGGAGATTTCAATATGAAATATGCCCAATAAAGTGTCCCCACATTTTTGTGAGCAGTGTATTTTTCTCTCACAGTTAACAGTGCTTATACTTGTTCAGGATCACAGGGGCTATGGAGGTCCATCCCCAGAGAACACAGGGTGCAGCCAAAAACCTGGCCTCCTCTCCATCCGTCTACATCTGATATCCGACCCAGCCAGACGCCTTTGCTGGTGTCTGGGATTTGTGTGGTAACAGGAAACAATAGAAAGTGTAATCTTTAGTACTAATAGCTAATTCAGAACGTAAACAGACACTAAAACAAATTAGAAGCTTATGAGCACAGTTTACAGTACATCTAAATTATTACAACTGTTTTAAAGGTAAAGATAGATAAGTAAATAAAATACTAGATTGATGACTGTTGGTCTCATATATGCAGTCAGTTTATTGGATGCCTGTTGCATCATGGCTAAATGTTTACAAGTTGCAAATCTTTTTGCATTAACTTACCTCACTAAGTTTAAATGGTAACGCCAGGCAGCTAACCTCTAATCAAAATAACCAGTTAGCCTTGTGCTAGTGTTCACAGGTTAAAACATTATGTGTGACAGTAAGCCTTTAAAAATATATTTACATTCGTATCTTGACTTTTCCTGGCAGGCTAATCATAGTTAAGCTAATGTTTATTTGAACGCCATTCAAACACTTACTCTTAATTCAAAGAGACTTCCTCTGATTTGTGTTTTTGTATGTACAGTTTTATGTACAGACAACTGTGTGTTACCATAGAGATGCAGTATTTGGTGCCCAAATGTTTGGTTGTGAAGTGAAAGGGAATTAGTTGAGTTAGATCACAAAAGTCTATGAAAACCTTCGGAGTCATGTGATCGGGTTTGTGTCTATCAGCCGCAGACTTAATGTGTCATCACATTGTTGTTATACAGTAGCTAGAGTAAAGTAGTAACAGACTATTTGATGTACTGGGCCACACAGATATAATATGGGCACAGACATAACATCTGCTTAGGAGTAAGTTGTAGCAGCACAGTTGTGCTCCTCCAACCTAAAGTCAGTTAAACAATACAGAGTGTAAAGTGGATGTTTCTTTGCCGTAGCTGAGAACAAATTTGTAATTTTTTTTTAATTAATTACATTTAGTTTCAATTCAATTCAATTTTATTTATATAGCGCTTTTTATTTATATAGTGCACATACATAAGGGCCACTTTAGAGACACCAATTAACCTAGTACACATGTCTTTGGACTGTGGGAGGAAACCGAAGTACCTGGAGTAAACCCACACAGACACAGGGAGGACATGCAAACTCCACCCAGAAAGGAGCCAGACCGCTCCATCCTGGGACTGAACCCGGGACCTTCTTGCTGTGAGGCAGCGGTGCTACCCACCGAGCCCAGAATTTTCTCAGAAGAGGGATGCAACAGTGCGGAGTAAACTTGGTGGTCTTTCTGAGTGCTGGTTGTTGAAATCTGTGGATATAATACAGCAGCTGCAGACGTCAGAATCACAAATTCCATCTTCAGTTATCTGTGAAGCACGAGAGAATCTGATCTGATTGTGGCAATTCTGAAACAATTCTGGTGTTCTTTGATGCTACATGATGCAGAAATAAAAGTGTGTCTTGTGGCTTTTAATTCACCCTCTATATTTACGCTATAGCATTAAAACTATGTATTTTAACGTTCATATAAAAGATGGATGGAAAATCTTTACCTCTCTGTTCTGATTTACAGATATGTAGCCCTGTGCTGTTGTGTGAACCAGAGCGCTGTCATACAGGTGTGATTTAATAGCTATTGTTGCATGAGGGGTTATAACTGGAAGCCTAGAGGCTGTCAATTAGGATCTCAATAAAGTGACTGTGTGTTGTGTGAAATTGATTCCATTATCCACATGTCCGTGCAGCTCTTGCCATCCATGCATCATTCTTGGGCCTCTGTCCATCTCCTAGCATGGCTCGTCCATGCTGATTACGACGCCCATCACCATGAAAAATGAGTAATCGATATGGTGCCAGTGCTGAAACATTCCCCTGGTGTAATAGGTAAACATTTGCAGGCAGTTGCGGTGCCAGCGCTCTTGTCGTGCTTTCTCAGCCAGAGTCATTAGAGCTGATCCAGGTGTGTATTCAGCCTTGGCCAGACTGACCATATATATGATGGATGCACTTTGTTTCAGTAGCAGAGAGCAGTGAACTTGGACAGAGCTTCTCTTGCATTTGCAATGAAAAACGTTATATAAAGTCCAATGATCTATACATAACATGGTCAAATATTCATTGAATCTATAACATCAGACGAGACCAGTTTAAGTGCCATTGCTGTCTAAGGGCATCAGAAAGGTAATACTCCAGCATACAACAGAGAGCAAACCGAACCATGGATCACTGAGCATTCTAAAAACGTTGCTTGGTCTGATAAATTTAGATTTCCCACGCTGATGGGATGAATCCTTTCTGTCAGGCTGGATGACTGATAATGTGGGAAATGTCTTCTTCGCATACTGTGAATCTGGTGTTACATGTGGATGCATTGTGGCAAGCCAAGCTAAGTTCATCTCTTAATGGCAACTGTTTACCCTGTGGCAGAAGATCCCTTTCAGCAGACAATGCACCATAGCACAAAGGTTGCATAGTAGTGGATTGGTACCATGTACATTGTGACAAAGTGACTTTTCCTTGCTTCCTTGGCCTTCTCGTTCCCTGGATTGGAATCTTTTAGAGTATCTCTCGGAGTTGGTAGAATTGGCTGTTCAATTCATGTGATTGCCTTCATCTAATTTGCACCAACTGAGAACAGCTTTTCTATCTTCATGAATCAATATTCCTGCAGAACTATTTCAGTACCCAGTGAAGTCTAGGCCATGATTAATTGCTGCGACTCTGAAGGCCAAAGGAAGTCCAATGTGCTATTAAATGAGTGTCTGTCATAAAGTGGCCATTCAGTGTATGTCGTATTTCGATAAATTATGAATTTAACCTTTGTGCATATTGCAGTATCTCTGTTAGAAAACAAAACATAACACTTGTGAAGATTGTCAAAACACTGCTCTAAATAAAAAATATATATAATTCTCAACACCAATAAAATCCAAGAAAATATCGAGATATATCATCAGTATCTCACACCTCCACGATATAGTGTACATCAGATGAGACCTACTTAAACATTACCCAGAATTATCATTTAAAATATCTATTTGTAAATGCTGTGGTGCAGTATTGGATTGGATTGCTGGTGTCATTTTATTAACCCTTTAAAATGCAATGGATTAAGCACACAAGCTCTGACTGAGTTTATCTGCTATGCAGTAATAACTAGGCTTGCATTTTGTGTGAATCAGCAAAATAATAGATTGTAATTACGGTACCTATATGATTATGGTTATTGCAGCAGCACAGCAGTTAAGGTATTGGACTGTGTAACGTATTCTTCAGATTTCACCTTTGCCAATTTGCCAGTCTTGTATCCTTCAGCAAGAGCCTTAATCCATAACTGCTTGGATTGTGACACTGTATCTGTAATAAGTTAATAACTAAAGAGTCTGCTAAATTTGAATTAAAGTACATCATTCATGTTCAAAATAATTGTTTTTCTCCCCAAATTATATTGCCCAATGCCTCAGTATTCAGTATTGCGTGCCGACCCCTCTGGCAAGGGAGGATGGCCACAGGCCAGCAAGTGCCTCTGTATATGCCATGGCCGCCGACTGCTTCTTTGTCACTGGCCGGCAGCAGACATCTACAGCTAGAGCAAGCAGGCACAGAGGAGTACACACTGCTCACTGCATGCATCCACCATTTTTGCCGTCACCTCAGACAGCTGACATAAATTGTAAAATTGATGCATGAAATGTTTGATTTTTATTACAGTAGGAAAGCAGAAGCAATAACTTTCTTAGTGCATGTTTTACTATAGCCTTCAGGGCTTTATTTCTCAAGAGTAGTAAAAAATCTTTCTATGATAAATTCTTAATGTCCATCTTCAGGCCATTTATTACTTTTATATACACATATATTTACACATAAACAGCTGCTTCAGATGCAAGAGGCAGAAGCCAGTGATATCCCATAATCCAATTTTGATCTGCATCATTTACAGTATAAAGTATTAAGTAGCCTTGTTGTGTGTGTATATATATATATATATATATATATATATATATATATATAGAGAGAGAGAGAGAGAGAGAGAGAGAGAGAGAGTGTCAAAAGCCACAGGGCACGTCGCATGCTGCGTTGCGGCTTTTTCACAAAGGCTGCCAAACCATTGTTGAGGCTTCTTTGTCGGTAGTGGTCTTTGAGTGAACGCTACATGGCTTG
>JAUZST010044974.1:0-25941 GCA_034779995.1 Parotocinclus haroldoi
TTGGTTCAGTTCATGTTTTCACTGATGGACTGTCATTGGGAATAATTTACTTTAGACAGTGTGTATAAAAGAATTATTAATCCACATAGTCAATAGCCCAGAACTTATGATATTTTAATGCGTTATACGTAATAATATTTTCGCTATGCTGATAGAATTGGAGTTGCATGGGAAAGAATATCACTGTAAAAGCACTGGTGCTTAGACTCTTGGGAACTGCATATTGGAAATAATAAAAGAATATTAATTATATAGTATATATTATAAAAATATAATTAATTACACAAAAAATATTTGTTTGCCCTTTAGCAATTGCAAACATCATTGCCTAAGCAAGGCTAAGGTACTTTAAGTACCTTCTTCCCATTTATCATTTGAACACTGATCTGATCTGGTTTGCGCAAATACATGTATAAGAAGCAGTCTTACAAACCTCTAAGGCTGTTACATTTACTTTTTACATCTGGTAATGTGTGTTTTAATGGCTTGTCATAATAATCTAGATCATTATGCATAAATTACAGCCTTTATAATTAGACTTGCTAATGACTATTACCTTGCTGTACTGTGTATTTACCATACAGTTTATTAAAGAATACCAGTTTAGAATAGAATACCAGAATACGATGATTAATCTTACGAGCCACTTCATTTGTTACACCTTGCCAGTACTGGTTTAGATTCTATTTTGCTTTCAGACCTGCTTAGTTCTTTGTGGCATAGATTTAACAAGGTAACTGAAATATTTCTTAGATATTTTAATGTGTAATGATAGCATCATGCAGTTTCCAAGGATATATCCCACATACCACTATACCACACACCAGCAGCCTAAAACTTTTAATTTTAATTTAAGGCAATATTTATACTTTCTCAGCAGACTCCTGTCCTGGGCTCATCTCGCTGCCGAGAACTGGGTATTGCTCTCCATTTATGCTGGTTAACTGTCAACTGCAAGCAAGTGCATGTGCAGTCAAAAGAAGTGAGTATGCTCTGACTAGCTTCACACCACCTGACATATATTTATGTTAATAGTAATTAGCAGATGTCTATATTCCTAGTAACTTACTGTAGACATGTTTTATATTTGGATCAGCAATATATAAACTCCTGTGTTGCATTGGCCGAGCAGCGTCCACTCTTTAAACACAGCCAATCATGTCAGCCTGTGACTCCTGACTCAAAGACGTTTTCTTGCTGTGTTGTTAGCATCTACTGATTGCTGCGCCATCTGAGTGCTTCAGCAGCAGTTTGGCATAATGGCATAATTTATGCATAAGGTGTAAGCATTCCTATTAGTTGTTTGGTGTAGTTTAAAGTTGTGAGCACAGAGAGAAAGTTAACATTGTGAAAATTAGGTGTCTTTTAGGATACGCTAATTTGCAAATCCGTTTTAACCATTATTCAGTCGAATACACTACAAAGACAAAACGGTTCAACTGAATTACTTAATTTACTAAAAGACTTTTTTTATTGCAAATATTCATTTATTTGGAATTTGATGTTTCTAAAGATTTGGACAGGGGCAACAAAAGACTGGGAAAGTTGAGGAATGCTCAAAAAACACCCGTTTGGAACATTCCACAGGTGAGTCTCATGATTGGGCATAAAGGTTGCATCCCCAAAAGGCATTCACAAGCAAGGGTGGGACGAGGTTCACCACTTTGTGAACAACTGCATGAGCAAAAATTCCAACAGTTTTAGAAAAAAAAGTTTCTCATCATGCAAATGCAAGGAATTTAGGGATTTCATCACTTACAGTCCATAATTTCATTAAAAAAATCAGAGAATCTGGAAAAATTTCTGCAAGTAAGCGGCAAGGCCGAAAATCAGCAATTAATGCACGTGACCTTTGATCCCTCAGTCAGCACTGCATTTAAAAAACAACATCATTCTGTAACGAATATTACCACTTGCGTTTAAAAACACTTCAGAAAACCATTGTCAGTGAACGTATATTAATAACATCCAGAAATGGCGAGCTCATCTGAGATGGACTGACGTAAAGTGGAAAAGTGTCCTGTGGCCTGACGAGTCCACATTTCAAGTTGTTTTTGAAAATCATGAACATTGTGTCCAGCAGACCAAAGAGGAAAAGGGCTGTCTGGATTTTTACCAATTTAAAAGCTAGCATCTCTGATGGTATGGGGATGTGTTAGTACCCATGGCATGGGTAACTTGCACACCTGTGAAGGCACCATTAATGGTGAAAGGTACATACAGGTTTGGAGCAACATATGCTACCATCCAAGCAACGTCTTTTCCAGTAACATCCCTGCTTATTTTAGTGAGATAGACCAAGCCACATTCTGCATGTGTTACAACATCAATACATGATTACCAATAACACAAATAAGTGAATATTTCCAAAAAACTTTTTGAACATGAACATTAAATATCTTGTCTTTGTAGTGTATTCAACTGAATATGGGTTGAAAAGGAATTGCAAGTCATCATGTTCTGTTTTTATTTATGTTTTACACAACGTCTCAACTTCATTGTAATTGTGGTTGTACTACGCTTTAATACTGTACTGTATCATCACCTTATAGTAATCATGCATGGATGTTTCGATTTATACACAGCTTGAAGTCTTGTGAATCAACATCACTCTCATATTTGCAGTATTTATCCTCTATACCTGAATCATTTTCCTAAATGTGATATTACACCCAGTTATTTACTGCATATTTGCAGATGTGATGGGTGCTACTCATAGCGGAAAAAATGCTTAACTGATGTCTGTTTTACAGACTCATTTCCATGCTGCATCTCCAAATAAATTCTCCATGACTGTTTGTAATTTGTGCATAAACACGCATCACAGCTCCTCATTTCCATTCATGTGTTGTGTTATGGCTCAGCCAAGCCCCCCAAACCCCAGTGTCAGATGTCATGTTGGCATCAATGTGTCTATGCCTGTTGGTCATGTATATATGAGCAGCTTTCTGAAAAATGTCAGGACACAGATGCAAAATGGCATGGACAAGTGTTCAAAGCTGATGGGCCTGTCTCAGAAATGCTCTCTATTGTTGATAACGGCATTTCCCAAAATAATTATAGATTCTGAGTGGTTTTGCTATTTTCACTGTTGTCAGGTCAGGGACGGAAATATAATGAATAAGTGGAAAGCTGTCAGTCACTGGGATCAGATTCCCAAGTGTGTCGTGTAACGAATGCTAGAATGTTTGCTAAAGTGTTCTTATATGTATAACCTCAAATCAGTAAAAGCTGGGATGTTATGAGAAATGCAACAAAAATACAATGTGTCTGATATTTACTTTGACTGTTATTTCATTGAAGACAATATGAACCCAAAGTATTTCAAGTGTGTCTGGTCAACTTAATTAGATTTCTCAATAAACATGAGTGATTCCACATGTAAAAATATATAATTTTAACTGTAGAAAAAAGAAAATATTTTATTTACCGCAGTAATGTAAAAATGCAAATTTAAGTAATTTAAAACATTAAAAAATGCTAACAACCAAGAGCGCTGAAAAATAGCATTTGCTAGATGCCCCATGTCCCTAACATTTACAATGAAATATAATAAATAAAAAAATGTTTCATTGTTGTATCAGACCATTATAATTCATTTTAAAATGCATTTCACTCATTGCACAAGGTTTCAATATGTCCTGTTACCCTAATATATACTTCTTATAATGTGGATTACATGTTTAATAGGACGTTCATTATCAATATTATTCAATATTCACTATCATTTTGATCTTCTGACCATGAAAAGACCAAAAGTAAGTTGTCTGAAAAAAATTTTCTTGTTATTGTAACTATGACTCAACATGTCAAGCTCAACTTACTGTCCTGTTACTTACATTATTTTAGCTTTTTTAAATTGTGAAAATACACATTTTTGGTAAACCATTAGAATGTACTCCATGTCCTAATGCTATTAGTATGGACATACATTTTATGTATTTGCTAATTCTGTGCTGAAAGGTTGTGGGTAAGAAGTGAATTCCATCTAACTGACTGTGAGCACACATAACTGAATTAGCTATAAAAGGTTCTCAACCTGCAGCTCAGGACATATGGACAACCAGCCTGCAGTTCTGTACTTTTATGTTATTACTGTACGTGTGTCACCTGATAGACCAGATGCTGCCCAGGGATCCATGACTCACTCCCAACCTTGGACCTTGTCAGTATGGAGTTTAAATGTCCTGTTTATATCTGTCATATCTCTAAATACTTCCTGCAGTCCAAAGATACGTGTTAGGTTAAACTCTACAGTTATATTTGTTTGTCATTGTACCTTGCACCTATCCATCATCTGATGTGACATTTGACAAACAAACAAAAAAAACAAACATGGCGCAGTGGTTAGCACTGTTGCCTCACAACTCCAAAGATGGCCCAGCAGCTGCCTGTGTGGGACTGCATGCTTTCCCCAGATTTTCTCCAGGTACACCAGTTCCCTCTTAGGGCAGCGCGGTGGTGCTGCCTTACAGCAAGAAGGTCCCGAGTCCAATCCCAGGGTGGAGTGGCCTGGGTCCTTACTGTGTGGAGTGTATGTCCTCCCCGTGTCTGCGTGGCTTTATCCTGGGTACTCCGCTTTCCTCCCACAGTCCAAAGACATGTATGTTAGGTTAATTGATGTCTCTAAATTGGCACTGACGACAGGCAATGCGACACGTCACTCAAAGTATTCCCTTGTCGTGTCTTCGTGGGTGTGAGTGAACCCCGCATTAAGCGGGACTTGAACCACAAGGAAAAAGAAGACATCAGACTCAGAAAGTTGGAATAAGCAGGCATGGATAAATAAAATGTCACAAAATGCAATTTTCATATCTTGCTTCTTATTAATTGTGTTAAATTTACAATAGCCTTACTTGTTTTCAAGGGACAGCAAAGATGTAAGATGTATGAGATCTGTAGCCCCAATTGTGACTGAAATGGCACATGGCAGTCATATTCATACCAACTGCGTAATATAACTAATCACCCCCATGGTTCAAAATATAAATTTGAACAATGTAGTATTAAGCCCGAACATTTGTTTCTCATCATAAAGGCTTTTGGCTGGATTTTGTTGTTTTGTATCCAAATGATCAGTCTCTGATTTCCCCCTGTGTAAGGATTAACTTTCAAGAGGGCTATTTATAATGGTCCTGAAGTCTAAGCCCAGACAAAAAGTTATTACAGGAAAAAAGGTCATGCTGAAGTACTTCAGAAATGCCTGGTCACATCATTCTAGGCTGTAATGTTGTCTCCAATTTATTTACCTTCTGTAAACATAATTACATTTCCAGTGTTCTCATAAATCCCCTTTCTCGTGTTAATTGATAAAAAGCAACTTATGCAATTAATGCAGACTACTTGCCTCAGCAATGAGGCACTGTGTCTGAACATTGCTTTTTCAGTTTTTAAACCATGTCATTTAGGTTTAAAAAACCTTTTATTATACAGGTTGCCTTTACCCTGATGCACCTCACCACAAATACAATGATGTAGTTGCATTACTGATTAATTAGTTTTCAGAGACTATCAATGCACACGGGCTTTGCACACATATTATGGGAAGAGATGAAAGGACACTAAAGAATGTCTGATAACAGCTTATTGACTACATAGGTCCTTAGCTGTTATATTGCCACTTGTTTTATTACAGTGCAACAATGTCACTGCAGCCAAACAATTAACAATTAGCCTTTATGAGGGATATCACACAGACACATCAAGAGAGCAACCCAAACATAGTGCTATGCCCACTTTTTTTTGTAATGACTGCCTAGCTGGCCATGTTCTCCTAGGTTATTAATTACTGTTCGTTGGCTTGTGTGGCAGTAAGTGCTTCCAGTAAATAAATAGTCCTTCTACTTAGAAACTAATTAGAAAAATAATAATTGTTCACATACCCATATTGTTTTAGCTGACTTTAATTCATTGTACTAAATTTAGCATTTTGCAACATTAATAATTTGTAGGCTATTAGGCATTCCACCCAAGTTAACTTGTACACAAAGGTCTATTGTTCTATTAACATTTCAAAGCCAACTGGTTACATTTAAGTTAGCTGAATGCCATTAAAAACATTATTGCTGTCATTTTTATTGCAATAGCAGAAATCAGTTGCAAGTTTCTGGTGTATAGAAACAGAAAGCTTTTCTAAAGGTTTGTTTTGCTCAGTATCTGTTTTATAGCTATTTATTTATTTTATTTCAGACATCCCTGCAATGCTTATTTGCTTGTTTGTTTGTTTAGCTTCTTTAATGTCGCTATTGGCATGCAACGACACACACAAGGTTATATCTGCGAACAAGATTATATCAGAACTAGTTATATATACACACAAGTCAATGGCCATTTTTAGAGTTATCAATTAACCTAACACTCATGTCTTTGGACCATGGGAGGAAACCGGAGTACCTGGAGTGAACCCACGCATGGGGGGGACATACAGACTCCACACAGAAAGAAAACAGGTCAATGCAGGAACGATATGGTTATGGTTATGTTATAGTTTAAAGACAGGTAACCTGTGCAGCTGTTATTACAAAAGCCTATACTAATAGCAACATGACACCACATTCCCCACAACCAGTTCCCACTTTAAACCTCAGTGAATCATTTCGTACATATACAGTTTTCATTTTTACATTTGCAGCATTTAGCAGATCTTTTTATCCAGAGCTAAATGCAACAGATTCAGTATTACATACAATTAAGGTTTCAAGGGTCAAACAGTGAATGGTGAATCTGGGACCTAAACCCAGTGTCACCACTGTTCCATTTTTCAAAATAAGGAAATACATCATGCAGGAGCAATCTTTTTTAATCCCAAGGCTTGTTATTTATGGTTTACAACATGTTTTGAATTTGCTCCTCCAGGTATCTATTTCAGTAAGTAAAGAAATGACTATTAAATATGCTAAACAGAGGATGACAACTAATACTTCTAACAAGTTAATGAATAATGCATGTAATTATTGTCAACTCCATAGTAAAACAAATGACACACTGCTTTATTCAGTCAGTTAATTTGTGGCTGTTGGGGGTACAGTGTCTGTCCTTTATTTTCTGATTAATAGAACATGTTTTATGAACTGGTCCTTGTTGCTCCTTGTCATGAGCTGGGAACTTAAACACTGAACGTGCACTCAGTATAGACTCATTAATTTTAATGTGGGTTTAGCCCTGGAGTTATGTCTTGTTGGTCATGCGTATCTCAAAAGGTTGAATGATAATCCTGGGATGCTCAAAAGTAGAAGTAACCATAAGCTCAGCGCCCAAGCTACAGAGACTTATGCAACTCAGTGTTTTAGTTTGCTGTTACAAATCAATATTTCATAGCCAAAAACAACAGTTCAATTACAGCTGATACATTAAACAAATATTCGTCCTGTATATTGTATGTTTAATAGCTGTCTGTGCTGTTTCATGTTGAGTAATAAGAAAATACTCAGAGAACAGTAAAGACAATACATATTACATAATACAGAACCATGGAACATATTTGAATAGAAAACACTAGAGTAGAGCAGAACAGATGGGAATGGAAAACAACAGAATTGCAATTAACTAAATTGGCTGGAATAAAATAAATACAACAACATAGTGAACAGATTTTAACACATTAAAATGGATTCAAATAGGTTTAGAGTAGGGTGCAATAGACCATGGTATTGAATATATTTTTGCAGTTGAAAAGCCGAAAATGCCTAAACTAAACAAATTAACTACAGAAGTAGTTAAGTAGAACAGAATAGAAATGAATTGGATTATAAAATGACTTTTAATAGCTCTCTATATATACTGCGCACAAAAATTTATGAAATATCACCTAATTTTGTGAGCAGTGTATGTTATAAAACGGCAGAGACTGTTCAAATAAAACAGCAGTATAGAGAAGAACAATTAACACAATAAACAAATAGAATAAATAATGTTTAGATTTGAAAGATCTTTACATAAATTTTGTATTGAAAATATACAAAAATAGATTCAAATACAATAGGGAAAAACACTGAATAAATAGAATAGCACTAATGTGAACTATGTTGTATGTGTATTGCTTATTAGGTGATAATTCAAAATGAATATGAAGAAGACCCTACAAGAACTGCTGGACAATCTGAACATTGCCTCATCGCTGACAGTGTGTTTCGGCAGTGACCTTCCCTTACGCTTAAGCAATAGCAGCATCTGACAGTTTTATCTGGATGCCAAGTTGATCCTTTTACTGTCCGAACAAGTTTAATATGGAATGTAGCAGACAAGAAACCACTTTTTTCAGGGAAGTTGCACAAAATTCAGACTATTGACTGCAGAAGCCATTTTGCTCTAAAAAAAATTGTGTACATATTTCCTGCATAGTAGTCAGTGTTACAGTGTTACATCAGTGTTACAATTATGGCCATGATTTTTCAATCATCATTTCCATTCTTATTGCTTTTCTGAATTAATGTGTTTTGAGCAGCAAGGGATAAAAAAACTTGTTGTTTTTATTTTAACCTTGCCCTTAAGAATTCATCTCTTGCTCTAGGGCGGCACAATGTACCAGTAGTTTAGTCAGAAAACTGCTCCAGAGACTCCAGAGTTTGCGTGGTTTTCCGGTTATCACTCACACCCCAAATTACAGGTTAAGGTTAATTAACTTATTTCAAGTGTTCCAATGAGAGTGTGTATGAATTTTACAGTGGACTGGTATCCTTATTTATACAGTCTGATCTTGTAGAGGGTGGTTTATTATTGTTTAGCATTTTTTTTTGCAAATCTATATCTGTCTCTTTTGTGTGTGTTTTTGTTCTGATGTTTTTGATACATTTTACCACAAAAAGACTTGCTTTTTTCACAGCCTGACATCTCATATACCATATTCGGTGTCTATATGCACACCTGCTAGATTCATTAAGCCCATGAGATGAAACTGTTCCAAGTCTCAAAAATTTGACGATTTAATGGTGATCTATAAAATGTGTGAGAAGGGCTCACAGGGAAAAGGTCTATGGCAGGGTTGAACATTATATTTTAGTGGAACGCCAGACTGCTGGCTAACGTCTGGGAGGCTAACTCTGTGTGACTAGGTCTGTCGACACATTTCTCCTCCATTTCTCCTTCATCCCTCATTTTAATTTTTCGCCCCTATTTTTTCAGTCTGGGCCATTTTGGAGCAAAAGTAAAAATAAACTCCCATTAAATGTAGTAGTAAAAGTACTGAACAAAGGTATACAATAGATACTGTAGACTTGTTGAAGCTGTAAAGATGCTTTTTATTTATCTGAGTGTTGGCGACCATATCTAATATATCTAATATAAGTAAAAGCCAGCTTTTTCTAAAGGAAACAACAAGGAATGGGTAAACTACAGTTTCATTACAGCTGAATATACTTAAATGTAACATTTGTATCTGAAAGATAAAAAATGTGTCTTTTCACAGACCACTGTGATTTAATTTCCACTTCAAACAACATTGGCACATATTTGTGGCTAATTGTGATCTCTTTCCCAGGGTTGGTGGCCAAAAACAATTGCTTTTAATCTTGTGATGAGTTAGGAAACAGACATATGAACACCCACATGACTTTGCGTGCCTTCAAAGCACAGCGTTTGCAATGTGTTTCTTTGTCTTGCCCACAAAGCAGAATGTGTATTTGATTGTAAACCTTCTTTCGTGGCTATCTAGATCACTACTCAGAGTCCATGCAATAATTACTATACTGGTTTTGGGGCTTGCCTGAAAGATGTGTCCATAAAAACAAATTAACCAAAAATGGAGCATAGGCATAAATGCACTTTAATCTAACACATCTAGGTTTTATTCAACTGCATTATTATTGTGAGCAGCTGTCACATTGATTTGTCTGTTGCCGGAGAGGAAAGATGAGACCATGTCAACCATTTATCACAGGCTCAAATTCCCTCCAAGTCTTTGGTTCGTAATTCAGGGTTTAATGGCTGCCTCACAGTACATGTTGCACTAAACATCTCTTTTTCGTGCCATGCCCGGAGGTTTGGGGGCTTATCAGGAGAATTAATGAGATAAATAGCTGTGCAAGTGAGTAATAGTTGACAGTAGACCGACATCCTTGTTGTTAATTGAATAGGCCATCCATCGTAAATAAATGGAATTAAGTTGGAAGACCTGCTGTTAGATTGATGTGCGTGACTCATGCTGAGTGTTGAGGAAAATCCTTCCTTAAACCTGGCAATTGTTTGCTTTTGCTAACATATTAATTTCAGCACAAACGCTACACATGTACAGTGCTAAACAGTGCTAAATTGACCACAGGCAAAGACTGTTTCTGCAGAATAGAGTTCAAGTTTGCATTCTCTAGACTTTGCTTTCAATTTTTTATTTCACTTTAAAAATAATTTTAAATTTATGATAGCATGTGAACTCAAGCTAAAGAATAAGTGGCCATTATAGGCTATATTCGAATGAGAGTTATGTGGGAACTACGATGAGTTAATACCACAATTCACTATCAGACTGACAACTTAAGCAAGGATTTAAGCACTGCTTAGACAGTTTTGTGTTGGTTGCACAAGCAAGGTGGGATTTTCTAAACACACAGGTGTGTCTCTGTTTATTGCAATTCATAGTTTGATCTTGAGTGCTTCTATCTGGTGTAATCCAGTACTGCAAGCAGTATTAAGTTACAAATTGTTGTAACCACAACATTGAAGAATGAAATGTTTAAAGTATTATAAAATGTGCACCAAAATTATGCATTAAGCAATGTACGTTACGCATGCCTGAATGTTTTTAAGGTTTTGGTAAAAACAATAAAAGTATTTATTGTCACTTCCTTTTAACCTGTCCCTTTAACTATGGATGTTTTGTATATGTATATTTTTGTATAATAATATGCATGCACTCTTTCAACAACCTGAACAAACTTATTCATGTATAGTGACCAGTCTACCAATGGCCAGAAGATAAATATGGTTTATATATATTATAAGTGCAACAACAGCCACACATTATACAGCCACTTAGTCTTCTGCTGGCATCAGGTTGCACCCCCTTTTGTTTTCAGAACTACCTTAATTATCCATGGCATAGATTCATCAAGGTGCTGAAAACATTCCTCAAATATCTTGGTCTGTATTAACATACAATGGCATAACTGAATTACAATATAATCACACAGTTTCTAATTCTTCACATCCATGAGGGAAATCTTTTATTCCACCAAATCCCAAATGTGCTCTAACAGATCTTGGTGGTGACCTTGAGATCTGGTGACTTTTTAGACCATTTGAGTACAGTAAACTCACCATCAAGAAACCAGTTAAGATTATTTGAGCTTGGCGATCTTGCACATACAAGATGGGTCACTGCTTGAACTTAAGCAGGTCCTCTTGATTATGACTACATATCTCAATGCATTGAGTTTCTGCAATGTGATTGGCTGATAAAATACACTGCTCGCAAAACTTGAGGGATATTTCATTATGGTATATTATATTTTGAGGTTTCATCTAATTTTTAAAGCACTATATTTGCATTAATAAGCAGTTGAACAGGTGTACTTAATTAAGTGACTGGAAAGTCTAAGTTTAGATACATTTATCATCATAACAAAGGTTGACTGTAAAGGTTGTGTGTGTTTTCTTTCACTACTAGTACTTTGGTGCAGTACTTGGACCCTACAGTGGTTGATCAAGTAGTCAGACTCCTGCAGGATGACACATCAATACGTTCCATTGCCAGAAGGTTTGCTGTGTCTCCCAGCACAGTATTGGAGTATGGAGGAGAGACAGGAGACAGGCAGTTGTCCAGGACAATAGAAGACCCTTAACCACTCAGCAGGTTGAGTATCTTCTCTTTTGGAGTAAGAGGATGAGTGCTACTGACCAAAATTACCTCCAGCAGTCTACTGGTGCGAATGTGTGTAACTAAACAGTCAGAACCAAGTTTAATGAGGGTGGCCAAAGAGCCTACCTCCTGTAGTGGGCCTGTGCTCACCTACCAACATCCTAAAGTGCAATTGGCATTGCCATAAACATCATAATTATCAGATCCACCACTGTGATCTGAGCATACGAGAGCAGGTTTTACCTGAGCACATGTGACAGACGTAACAGGGTCAGTGATGGTTTGGGGAGGCATATCCCTGGACGAACGCACAGTCCCACAAAATCCTTGAATCCATCCTCAGACCATATGCTGCTGCTGTGGATCCTGGGTTTCTACTGGTGCACGACAATGCCTGGCCCCATGTGGCAAGAGTATGCATTTTTTAATGATGAGGAATCGATACCATTGATACCCCATTTTCCCCTATTATAGTTCCTTTAATTGTTTTAGCAATGTATATACAACCCCACTTCCAATGAAGTTGGGACATTATGTAAAGCATAAATAAAAACGATTTTTTACTTTTCAAATTAATATTTAGTTTAATACACTACAAAGACAAAATATTTAATGTTCACACTGATATACTTTATTGTTTTTTTGCAAATATTCACCCATTTTGAATTTGATGCCTGCAACACGTTCCAAAACAGCTTGGACAGGGACAACTGGGAAACTTGAGAAAATCTCAAATCTCAAAAAACACCTGTTTGGAACATTCCACAGGAAAGTGTGATGATTGGGTATAAAGGGAGCATCTCCAAAAGGCTCAGTCATTTACAAGCAAGAATGGGATGAGGTTCACCACTTGCACCACCAACTGCATGAGCAAGTAATCCAACAGTTTAAGAACAATGCTTTTCATCATGCAATTACAAGGAATTTAAGTATTTTATCATCGACAGTCCATAGTATCATCAAAACATTCAGAGAATCTCTGCAAGTAAGCAGCAAGGCCGAAAACCAACATTGAATGCTTGTGACCTTTGATCTCTCAGAGGGCACTGCATTAAAAACCGACATCATTCTGTAATGGATATTACACTTCAGAAAACCATTGTCAGTAAACACAGTCCGTCTCTGAGTGACAGTTCACGTGTTACAACAGTGTGGCTTTGTAGTAAAAGAGTGCGGGTACTAGACTGGCCTGTCTGCAGTCCAGATCTGTCTCCCACTGAAAATGTGTGGCGCATTATGGAATGGAAAATACGACAACGGAGACACATCAAACAAGAAAGGGAAAGAATTCCACCCACAGAGCTTCAACAGTTAGTGTCCTCAGTTCCCAAATGCTTATTGAGTGTTGTTAAAAGAAAAGGTGTTACACTGTGGTAAACATGCCCCTGTTCCATCTTTTTTAGAAAGTGTTGCAGGCTAAATTGAAAAGGATTTGAAAATCATCATATTCTGTTTTTATTTATGTTTTATACAACGTCCCAACCTAATTGTTATTGGGGTTGTACATGAGACTTTATTAGCAACTGATTCCTTCATATATTATTTATATCCATTTATTCTAATTTTTTGTGAGAAATTAAAGAGAAATTAGATTTATTTTGTGGTTTACCTATACTATGGGAAGAAGCCCCAATCTTCAATACTCTTCAGAGGTGTACAGACATCAGCTAACTAAGAACAGCTGCTGATATCAAAGTATAAATATCTAAAATTTAGGAACTTTTCTTGACTTTTGGAACATGGTAGACTGCATTTATTACTGGTTTGCTTTGTATACAGATAAGGCATTTAATTATGTTTGTGTTCCATTTCGCTCATGCTATGAAACCCCTTTACTTCAGCGTATCAAGCATACTTTGACATGGTTCTCCATGTAATCATCTGATGAGACATCCTGTATAGCTCTAGATATCCACATAAGAGCTTTAAAATCAGCAAGACTTTACTATGGGTTTCTAGTGAACAGTTCAAATGAGATGGCTTGTAGTAACTGTTTTTTTTTACTAAGCCTAGCATAGCCATGCAAATAGATAATCTAAAATCTTTTAATACATGTATCAGTTCTTCTGTACTGCAAAGATATGGAAAGAAAATAAAACCCTATTTCTTAGGTTTTCCTACTCTGAGAAGCACAGCAGTGATTTCATGTCTTCAATAAATCTCTCTACATACACACTGTGCTTGGATTTTCCAATAATGAATCTCGTTTCTATGTTAAATGATTTTAGTGCTGAGTTCTGATATGAACTCAAATAGTCTAACTTAGAAACATTGAAATTCTTTGCAATCATTGGCTGGGTAAAATTTTTTGATTGTCTTTTTATAAATCTGTACAATATACTGTATCATAGTATCACTGTAAACAGTTAATATTTGATCTAATTTATGTGCATGTTTGAAAAAACAAACAGCAACATTAAAATAAGTTAACATTACAATAATACTGAAATATGAAACATTTTCAAAGCAATTAAATATTCCTTGAGTGCTACTCTGCTGGGAAAATAGTTTTTTAAAACACACAACCATCAGGTAATACCTTAAACCATCCAACAATCAATAACTAATTCCTTCAGGTTTTTGGCTCTGTTCTGAATCTTGTACCTCTATAATTACAATTTTTTCAATTTGTTCCTTAACAAACACTAAGTCATGTGAATATTCCGACTTTCCCTCCTACTGTTGCCTGATTAAAAAAATAGCAAAAGAGTGTGAACACCCATTCTGTGGTATACTGTTGTACATTTGAAACCCTATGTTTAATCTCAGCACAAGCTGTTCAAACACAAAACATGCTGTTTCATAGTATTTTTATAAACATAAAATAACTTGCAAGAGTTCTCACTAGGGGTTGGATAGTGGTGCAGTTGGCACCGTACAGCTCTGAGGGACAAGGGTTTGATCCTTCCCACTAGTTACTGTCTCTACATAATTAAATATGTTGCCTTCATATCCATGTGTGCTTCCTGCCGACACCCAAAAGCATGTTACTTAGTGGACTGGCTACACTTAATAGCCCTTACATATGAGTCAGTGAGGGGTGAGTGAATGGGTGACTGTGATGGGCTGATGCCCTGTCCAGTCCTGCCTTGCACCCTTTGATTTCAGGATAGGTTCCAGATCCAAAATGTTGATCAGCTGAAGTGGTTACGGAAGATCAATAATCAATATATGCCATAACAAATCATCATCCATAATGGACTATTCAATCTAATATACTGCTCATAAAAATTAGGGGCTTCTTCAAAATGATATATCCTATAATTAATTAATCAGTTTGACTGATTAATTATTGACTTATTCTTGAGTTACTATTATTGACAATATGTATGATAATATTCCAGTATTATTTAAAGGAGTTGATATAGGGATCATCACTTTTTTACATTTACATATACTTTTATATTCAACTCGCAATTCATTTATTTATGAAAGTTCAACAGATTAAACAAAAACGCTAAAAGCGGCTGATGCAGTTGACGTGATGTTCTGACACAACTGTCAGTTCTACAGAGCGATGCCTTATAGCTCTTTTGACAGATTAAATCAAAGGCTATATAAATACTACTGCTGTTTTTCCACACCCAAAGTGCAGAGGCGAAGGGTGCAATGACAGCACTGCAACAAGAGAACGAAATTGAGAGTGACAGTAAACTGGACTCTTGATTCAACCCTTAAATATTCACCAGTCATGTGTGGTTCTTCCACGCCTTCCCCCATTTCATCACGCCGTCTACTGACTTGAGAAAGATGGGAACATTTTTCTCCATCTGACAGAAAAGGCACAAAGAGGGGCTTGTGTGGGTCATTAAGTTAACTAGTCTATTTTGCACTGAATAGTCTCTGTTTCGAGTTAAGGTGAGGTAATGTTTATGTACCATTATACTGCACCACTTTCCCACTTTCCCAAACCAAAATGAACACAATAGACATATTCACACACTATGTTACAGATTGAAGAAAGGATCACATAAAGCAAGAGAAGAAAAAAACAGAATAGAAACAAATCCTATATTTCTGGGTTCTAATGGGGCTAATTATTTTGCTGATATGGTAATGTGAAGTTACTCCCCCCAGTCTGCTGCAAGGGAACAAAGAGGCAGTTGTGTAAAGCTGGCTAAAATCAGATGTTAAATATATTTCAGGACCTTGTTGAGTCTGGACAGCAAGGTTGGAGCACCTAGAGGGGAAATGACTTCCATGCCTAACCTATTCCAGTCAGCCTGAGTGATACTGAGGGGAGTGCAGGGAGGAGGGGAGACCAGGGATGAGGGGGGCTCATTTGGCAACAGTTTTACCCATTTTACAATCTGGGTAAAGTGCGAAGCTGACTTTCAAGACAACCGTTTGTGGGCATTTTCCATGCATCACAAAGTTCTCAGAATGTTGGGCCACCGATGATTGTTTTTAATTTCAGCAAGAGTGAAGTAGCAACAGACGATCTAACAAGAGCATTGCATGCACCATGCAGCCTAAGTCAAACAGTTTGCACCGACTACCCCCACCACTTTTTTTTTTACTTGGCACAACGTCATCCCAAATGCAGGGAATGCCAGATGGATTTTCCACAGTGCTCCCTTGATGGGGCGTGTGCTGAACACTTCTTGCCAGAGACAAATCAAGTATGAGTTGCTGTACCACAAAGGGCACTACTGTTTCATAAAAGACCAGCTTGGTAAACTGAGATGCAAAGACATGCTTTGGAGAGCTAGAGTTTAAACAGTGCATTTACATACTGTAGACTTTTACATATGTTTACCATAAAATATCCAGCCTAAAGTTAGGAAGAAAGTCTTGAAATTGGATTTTGAGTCAGACCCAAAATGGCATATTTTGTAGATATCTTAGAGGTGTTTTACAATTTAATAATGGTCATCTAATAAAAGTTATGTTATGGCCAAAACAGCGTAATGCAATGTAGAACTTAAGCATGTTTCCTTCCCCCAGTACTGATCTGCAAAATGCATTTTTAAGTGTGTGTATGTGTGTGTGAGAGAGAAAGAGCTTTTTGACATACAAGTATTATGTTTTTGTGAAGAAAAAATATTATTTATAATTAAAATGAGGTTTTATGCTGACATGATGGACTATTTATTTGATTTTTATATTGGTTTATCCGTCTACAGTTGCAATAAAGAAACATTTTATATATATATGTTTATATATACACACTGCTCACAAAAGCAGTATATTAAGGTAACATTTAACATTTAGCAAATTACTAATGACACTAGATATCATAGAAAATTATTTCAAATTTAAAATTTCTGAAGGGATTATTATCAGTTTTTGTTCTCATAAACTCTAGATTCAGGTTGTATCACCAAACGGTGTTGAATTCCTCATACAAGTGAGATACATGCAGTATCAGATAATATAATAACGTTCTTTTAGTGCACTATAGAATATGTTATATCTTCCCTATACACAGACACACTATGTATTTCAAATAATACTAAATTATCCTTATATATCATTATCATAACAAATCTTAAATATCAAAGACTATGTCCTTTTACTTATTTAAATATACATTTTGTATATTTAATATATATTTAAAATATATATTTTGTTAAACTGCTGAAAAAATATATTCTTTATATTATCTAAACCTAATCTAAATATGTGATTATTTAATTTTAGTGGCAGAAATATCACAGTTTCTTGTTTGAAGAGCTCAGGTAACTGTTAATGTTTTTTTAAACCTTTCTTTAAAAACTGTACATAAGCATAGAAGGTCCGTTAGTGGTAGTAGTGATACGTAGAGATTTGTAGAGATCTTTGATTAGTAGCAGAGAGAGTTAACCACTAACCAGAGTTAACCATTTCACAGTAAGTCCTTTAGCTTAATATTTTGCAGTGTGCACCCACGTTCCACAGAACTTCTTTGTGTGTCAGGTATAATTTTTCTTTTGTATGTGTAGCCTTGCAGAAACCTTGGAGAAATATGTACCCTGCATAGTCACATTCTGCACTCACCTTAAGCTCCATCCTAATGCATGCAGGCACACAATCTGAATATGCATTTGCATATCACTCAACGCTCCACTGCCACTTTGGTTAGCATTTTGCATAGATGCAATGTATATGCCTGCGTGTTTCAGGCCTGCTCTGTTTTCAGTTTGGACGTTTCATGTGGCACATCGTCTCATGCTCCTTGGAAAGCGAAATGCATTACACCATATGTTCTGCTGTAACTCATTAAGCCAAATGTCTGCTTCAAAGGCCTATGACAGATTGATCCCCTGCACTAAGCTCAGCCTGAAATGCACTGAAGGAAGGTCTTTGAAATAAATAAATAGGGTTTGAAATAAGTGAACTTGAAGTGATAATGCTTTTGCCCTTACCAGTAAAGGATACACACAGAGACACTGGTTGCTTGGGTTTCTATAAACGAAATGCTCATTTGTGTCCTCTTTGCATTTTTTGCTACTTTTCTAATTAAAATAGATTACTCGTCGCAATATGCTGTTTTGCAATGATCTTATGATCTTATGTATTTGGAATCTTAAAGGTTATATACTGTATATCTAGTTAGAACTTTTCAGCTCTCTCACAGAACCTGTGTTGCTATGGAGGCTACGTAGACAGAACATCAGACCTTTAAATACAAGTGGCTATCTTAGACATTAAAAACAATTGTAATTAAAACAAATGTGCACAAAAATATATTAGTATCATAATAATAATTATTGTTATTATTATTGTTGTTGTTGTTGTTATTTTAACAACAACAGTAATAATAATAATATTTATATTATTAATAATAATAATAATAATAATAATAATAATAATAATAATAATAATTATTATTATTATTATTATTATTATTATTATTATTACTGTCAACATCGTTATTATTATTATTATTATTATTTAGTTACCAATTCATAGCTGACAGGAGTGGTGCCATGTGTGGTGTTCTGTGCCTGTAGCCCATCTGCTTCAAGGTACAACATGTTGTGCCTTCAAAGATGGTCTTGCATACCTCAGTTGTAACAAGTGGTTACGCGAGTTTAACAAAGCATTTTCACTCGGAGAAGTGCAAATCACTCAATATTTTCTCTTTCAATTTGACAATATTCTGCTCATGAATATCCAAGCATATCTCCAGTTTTTGGAATATTTAGCCCAACCCGTCTAGCACAAATAACAATACCACATTTAATGTCACTTAAATTAGCTTGCTTAACCATTCTCATTTTGAAATTCAGCAGGTTAAGGGAGTGCGGTGGCCAGGGAGAATTAAGAATAATTTAAGAATAAATTAAGAATAAGATGGTTCATGTAATCCCACCACTGCCATTGTTGGGTCCTTGAGCAATTGTAAGTTGCTATGGATAAGGACATCTGCTAAATCACATAAATATGTAAATATTTTTTTACATACATATGTGTACTAGTACAATAACAAGTATATATATATCTATCTGAAATATCCCCTAATTTTTATGAGCAGTGCATACAGTATATACGTGTGTGTGTGTGTGCGTGTGTTTGTGTGTGTGTGTGTGTGTGTGTGTGTGTGTGTGTGTGTGTGTGTGAGACTTAGGTGACAGGGTTTGTAAGCATCTGCTCTCTTGAGTTGTTACTCTACTGTAGAGCTGTCACAATTAATAGAAAAACAGAAAAACAGTTTTATTTTACCCCCTCTAATCATCATCAGGGTTTCAACAACAAAGTTGAACACAAACAGGGGAACCAGTCCACTTTACAATTCCATAAACACTCAAATCGAAATTCAAGTTGCAAGCCCCATTTGAACTCAGGGCCTTAGGAACTGCTGTTTTCAGTATCCAGCTCTTACCACTGAGCCACCAGAGCTGGTACATTTTATTTAATATAACTAAGAACATTTCTGAGGCCTCGGGACATTCTGCTTTATCCACAGTTATCAAAGTTTAATTTTAAAATCTTACATGCATTGTATATTTTATATGTAATTTTATGTAATTATCCACCTAGGCAGATCTGTTTTATTTTTCATGATCCTTACATTTATTCATGTTATTTTAATATAATAAACTTCCGAAATAAATACTCTTGGCACGCATACATTAACATGACATACATTCATTAAATCTGGACTAGCATAGTATATTGTTTTAAGTTAAAGCATAGCAGCATATGCTGGACTAGCATAGCATATTGTGTAAGTTAAACCAGCAAAACATGGTAAAAGATATAAATATAACCCTTTACAAATTACACAACATGTAAGCTCTTCCACTTAAAAACACACTTAATCACAAACAGCACAAAAAGCTCAAACAGAAAAAAGGGGGGAAACGTAAATATCTGGCCTCCTTCAATACCACTCAATTTATTTTACAAATGAAACACTTTTTTGTTCTTTCTGTAAATATGGACCTTCTCGTGGCTTTTGCCTGCATGTTCAGCAAGGGTTTAACAGCATGTGGCTTTTATTTTTCTGTACAGTAACATGCCGTCTGTATTAGAACTTGTAATTGTGTGATTAATACTCGAATGGAACGTCACACACTCAAGCTAAGGGATTCAGGCAGGGCTATCAACATGCACAGCTCACTTTGATGTCTAGATCAGCAAATTGAAGCCAAATGCTCTAATGATGTGCTTTTGAAACAATCCCTTATCTTTTATATGTGGTTGGAGTCTGCAAACAATAAGAATCATATAATTCTTCTCCTGCTTTTTGACTGGATCTGCACACAGAAAGGCTCTGTGTATGTATTCTATCGGCAACAAGAGTGCTGATTAATAAGATCCTGATTTATTGTGAGTTATAACAAGATGTCCTCATTGGCTATGTAATTTTTATTAGCTCAGTAAAGGGGAACTCTGGAGTGAATATTTTTTAGTAGCTAAAGCAGACATTTTATACATTCTACAGTGACAGGCAATCATTATATTATTTGTTATATACCTTCATATTTATACATTGTACAACTTTAAATATTAATGTAAAAACATGCCCTATAAAGGCAAATATAGAAATATATTTTTCATAATACATATTTCCATAATTTCTCAAAATTAAATGGCAATGTTACATCTCAATATTTGAAGCTAGCAAGATGAAAAAGCTTTGCTGACAGTACATAAATGCTTGTTGGGTTAAGTTAATATTCTGACTGAATTCAAGGGAAAATGTTTTGCATTATTCGTTTGTGGCTTATACAAATAAAAGAGGACTGTGTTCGTCAGAAACATATCAAACACAGCAAGTCAAGCCCAAACAGAAAATGAGATACAAGGTATTGCAGCACATGTCAGAAAAATCTCAGACTCATTATCTAAAGTTAACACAAGCAGATGATTCTAACTTTTTTCAAGAGCCTTTTATGCATCTTCTTTCACTGTCACTGCCTGCTGTATGATGCCCAGCCATAACCAGCACTGACAATCTATATAATTATGGCATCCAATCCACTGAAAACTCTCAAAGCCATTTGGAGCTTGTGGGGTTTGAAATCAAAAAAGTAATTACAGTCTTTGTGTAAAGGGACATCTTTCAGAATGTGCTACGAGATTGTTGTGCGAGGAAACTGGTGATTACGACATTTGCTGTCATTTGCTTCTTAAATGCTAAAACTTAACAGGAAATATGGCTTCAAGTAGGTATTGTAAGTGTGGCTTCAGTATTCTGGATACTTTCATAGTGCTTAGCCAAGTGAACACACTAAATTGACACGCCTTTGTATAAAAAACACAGGGATGTTTGAATGCATAAAAAAGAGCACCGACACTTACATACTCACTGGGTCCTGAGTAGTTGGATTGTGACTCTAATCTCTTAGTTATGTTAAACTCCAGACTCCAACAGCCTACCACAAATATGGGCAGCCTAAATGTGTAATGCACAAACAGCAAGTACAGGATGTGTATGACACACAAACAGTTACCACCCTACAGATTGATGTGTGCATTCAAGTCAGAAGAGGTTTATTGCAATACAACAAGTGTATCTTTACATTTAGATTAATCAATTATATATCTAGACATATAATCCTCGAACAAAAATATTTAGACGCCTTGCATGTTTAAGGTACTAGTAACTTCAGGCCCCTGCCGAAGGCATTGCACGAGGATGACTGGGCTGTACTACCTGTGGGGTTGGCATTCATAGATTAAGAAGAAGTGGTACAGTGCTGAGTGAGTGTCTTGCTGGATGTGTGGAAAGTGGGTTGCATAGAAATGATTGCATTTCAAATTGCGTGATCGAAGAGAACAGTCATACGCATCTACCAGCTGTCACAAAAATCTCAGTCAACATGAAATACATACCATAGTTACATAGGTGAATTACTATGGTATGTGTATTTTTGTGATTATATTAATATTGCAAAAATACATATTGTGTGTCTGTGTATAGGGAAGATATGTATTATATAGTGCACTAAAAGAATGTTATTATATTATCTGATACTGCATGTATCTCACTTATATGAGGAATTCAACACCGTTTGGTGATACAACCTGAATCTAGAGTTTATGAGAACAAAAACTGATAATAATCCCTTCAGAATATTTTCTCTCTATATTGTAATAAATGTTGACAGCAGGTTCTTCATCATAAAACTGGCTATAAATGATATACTGTTACTTTTAAAAATAATTCTCAACTTTCCAAATGTAAAATTACTCTGTACTACTATATATCTGCAGAGATGAACACTTTATGCTTAGTAGCTCTGCATTATCAGCGTTATCTTAATTCAATCTCTTTCATGTGGTTACAAGATATATGCTGGCATTAGTAAATAGGATATTTACCTGGATGTTGTTTCAGTTTACAGTATAATGTATAGTTTGTTCATACACTCCTACATTCTTGTATAACAAGCTTTTCTATTTGCTATATGTGTTTACAAGGAAATGTTAGACTATGCAATACACTCAGACATGATGAGTACAGTACATTGATTGTTGTGCAACATTCATAGTAGCTAAGGTCACTAAATTTTAAGCTACGTCATCTCTTATAAGCACAATTTAAAAACATTGCATATTGAATTTAAGCAGTGAGGCATCTGTATATTTGAAAATGTAATCTGATTAGTTTTCAAAAATGTACTGAAAAATGAATTAATGTCTGTAAAAATAAATAATATACAATTGCTGGAAAGAATTGTGTGGACAGAATTGTGTGGCACATGCATGAGAAGGGTTTGTAGTTGATTTACTTTTAATTTATTTTAATTATGGTTACCTAGGTATTGGTCTACTTTTCAAACCAGCATAATCTTATTGCAGTGGGATCTTGGATGACAATGTGTTATGTTTACATATACAAATTAAATCTAACTGAAATGAATCTATACTGCTTACCAAATATTTCAAATTTAAATATCCCCAATTTTTGTGATCAGTGTAGTTTTACTTATTTTTCCCAGTGATACTGGCATTACAAATTCCAGTTGTACCAAAGGACTGTTAGAAACTTCAGGCCTCTAAAAGTGCCATGTTGCAATGGCAGCATAAAGAAGGATGTGAAGCAGGCAGCTGAAAAGAGTAAAACACATGAATAATACAATAATCAGGCTAACGTGTTGGGCAGTTTGACTATTTATGTAGTGTTGTCAGCAGATTGGAAAGGACAGAACTGCTAACACAAACTGAAACAGTCTCTCGTGCAGACTAGGCTCAAATTGGCATCCATCCAACATTTATCAAAGCTGCTTGTGTTATGCTTCACATCAGGTGGTACATCAAGATCATCAGGTCAAGAGTCTATAGATAGGCGGCACAATGCACTCAGTCAGGAACGTCAAAATTTGTACTGATGCCCCTGTGGCAACAGAAATGAAAATCCATCAAGCTACAGTGTTCAGCTCAAACTGCTGAAATGTTTTCATTTACCAAGATTAAAATACATATCTTGAGAACATTCTGTCACAACATAACATCTACTCAAGGACAACTCTGAAGTTTTCAATAATTTTCTCTCTTTGCTGAAATGGAGAAAAGTTGAGGCGCTCTGCATGCAGCAGACATGCTCAGTCTTCCTCTGTGAGAGGCTTTCGCTTTGTGCGGCCCATTTTTGGGAGCGTGGGGGTGTGCTTGTGGGGGGTTTGCTTCCAGGGAGCATATTTATCAGCCCTATCACGTTTCCAAGAAACCTCAAAGAACATCTAAAACATGCTTTTCTCCTCCTTTTTCTTTCCTCATGCCCTGTGTTGGTTATGGATAGGTATTATAAAACAAGCAGAGACAAGGGATATCTCGTTTATATATATATATATATATATATATATATAGTGCATATATATACGTATATATGAAAGTTACCATGAGTGCATGGTTATCATTGAAAAAAATAGATATCTTTTTCAGCATGTGATATCTCAGTATTCTTTGATAATATTTCAAAGTATATTTTGTGAATTTTCTTGAATGTTTGGCCCTCTGTCTACAAGTGCTCCCTTATAAGGTTAATGGGATTTAAGGCAAGAATAAATTAACATTTATTGACATAACATTATGATGAGTAGATCAGCCAGAACTCTCTTCTGACTGTTGTTTGAGCATATTTTTTAACAGAAGGGACTTATTTTTGCTTTAAGATTTAAGCAAATTAAAATACATAAAAAATGGCAAGCAATTTGGTTTTCACAAATATTAATAATAAAGTATAATTATAAGCACTCCCATTCCTTGCATTTTTTACCATATGATATGCATCCAGTTTAAGCAAAGACTTAATGTTGTTGTGTTTACTTCTTGAATTATGGCAACCCATTATTGCCCAATCAGTGCTTGGAGCTGATTATAGTGTCTGGGCTTTTGTTTGTTCACTCTCTTTTTGAGGATAGTCCACAGGTTCTCAATGTGTTTTGATAAATGGCAGCAATGTCCTTGCCTGTGAAACCCTTTTGATGCAATGCAATCACAACTGCATGTTTCTTTAACAGTAACCAAGGTTAACAGAAGAAAACCCAAAAGTACCACTACTATTTTAAAGCAACCAAACTGCTCTTCTAAACAGCATGGCAGAGTGATTTCAGTTGTCCTTTCCTCATTAACCTTGTTTCTCCTGAGCTAACAAGATACTCACTGAAACGATGATAGCAGGCCATGTTGTGGGGCTGAAATGCAGTACTGGAATGCAGTAATTTTGGTGATAAGGTCATTTTCATGGCAGGCAATGATGTTGCAATTAATTGCAATTCATCTGATCATTTTTCACAATAGAATAGAATACAAATTGCTAGCATAAAAACTGATGCAGCAAACTTTGTTAAAACCTAAGTTTGCTTAATTGCCCATGACTGTATTTATAAAAACAACAACAAAAACAACTATTATTATTATTAGTAGTAGTAGTAGTAGTAGTAGTAGTAGTAGTATTGCAATGTCAAAGTACAATAAGAAACACTGCTTGTTTTTATGTGCATTTTCCATACTGTCCCAACTTTTTGTAATTGTTTGTTATAGAATGGGGTTGTGAGTTTTCCATGGAGGGACCTGGCAGAGTTGTGCCAATAGTTGTAGTTGACTTGTGGAATTTAATTTAACAACTACCCTGTAATTCTGTATGAATAAAAAAGCATGTAATGGCAATAAGGAATGCCTTGTCATTATTCTTTCATTCGTTCAGTTCTTATACATTTAATCATGGACAGATCGGGTGCCTAGCAGCCGGCATAGAGGCAGGAACAGTTCTAGACAGGGTGCTAATATATCGCGGGACATTTGTAGTGTTACACATTCTTAGTATTTTTCAATAAATCCGCCAAATTCTAAAATGAAAAACAATTTAAACTTAACCATGACCCTCACTAAGAAAAAAGTTAAGCAGTAGTTCAAATTTTTAAAGAGTTATAAATCGAACTAATATAATTCATAATGTTAGAACATAATACTGAAACATTTTAAATGTCAAAGTACAGGTAGTTACATGCTGCAGACTACATTCATCTGACTTGTTTCACAATTTGCTGTTTGTCTGGGCAATCCTGCTCAACATGTGAACCTTATGTCTTGTAACTTAATCCATAAAGAATTGAAATAGTAATATTACAATATAGTTACTCCACTGGATACCTCTTTGACATTCATTTAGAGTGTTTAATGATAGAAATGTATGCTGGTATCTATTTCTATTTCTATTTTTGTTTGTCATGGTTAATTATACTGGTGTCTATCCCACGTTTTACCTTTTCTATGTTTGA
>JAUZST010044984.1:0-25934 GCA_034779995.1 Parotocinclus haroldoi
TTGGGAGGAACCAAGACTCAACAGGGGACCCGTCCTCCATGGGCGGCCTAGATGTTAATTAAACAAATACTAAATGTTTATTAAATTAGTTAAAAAAACGCGATAGCCACTACGTTCATTGAATATCTGCAACTTAATCTTTCAAGTTCCTTCTCCCTCTTTCCATTGGCTGTCATGGCAACAGCTGCAGCCATTAACAGGAGATACTGTCACAATAATGGTATTACACCGGTACCTGGTTTCTCCTTGCTAATTAGTTCCAGAAGTGCTAATTAGTTCTTGTTGGGTGCCAAAAACGACGATACAGAGCAAATGTTTCCTATAAGGAATAATGTAAATTAAATGAAGGGGTTCCAGATCCTCTGAAAATCCCCCCTGTATAAGTTATTCTATATATTAATGGAGTTATCTACAGGAGCTCCTGATTTATGATGGAGAAATGTTTAGATAAATCCATTATAAGTTAAATAGATCATGAACTGAACATGAATGAGTTTAACATAATCTATACTGCATCATTAACACTTACATTAACCTACAGTTATCTAAAATAAATTCATTCATAATAAAAGCTTATTTTATAATAAAGTGCTTAAAATAGCATGGAATTAAGTGCATAATGGCTTGAAAATGTTGTATGTTTATTTCATGCCATAAAACTAACATGAAACACGAGAGACACAAGGTTACAGATTACCGAGCCAAGACCAAGATACATCAAGTCTGAGTCAACAACAGATTAAGATTTTTTATTGTAATTAGTTATATTCATTTTAATTCCCTTTACAGTCATTATATAATTATAACAGAATATGATTAGAAATATTATTACTGCGAGCAGAGTATAATAATAATTTTGACTTGGCTGGTCTCAAAAACATTTTCCGAGTCCACCTTAGCCCGAATCCAAACGAGGTCGAAAGCGAGACCGGACTCAGGTACTAAACACTACAAATCTTAAAATGCCCTGGGATTGATTAAAACTTCCGTTTTCTGTTCCCTAGACTAGGTCCTTACCCACTGCCCTAATACTAACATTACTGCTGGTTTGAATCCTATGAGGAAATAAAACCCTAAAGAGGGTGGAATTAGGGATAACCAGGTCATACAAAATAATGTGCATAAGTCATGCTACTGAGCACAAAGGTGTGTAATTACAGGGTGGCACACAGCAGGCAGGTGTAAAATGTTTTACAGTTTAATAAAAAAAATACCAGGGGTGTGAACAACCAGACGGACAAGACATGAACAGGTCATGCAACGTTAGTATCGAGTTGACATCGTGTTCAGAATGATTTACCATTTTCGCTTATTCTGTTATGTTTATATAAACAACTTGAGTGTTCAGTTCATTGGTGATCCGTTTTGTGAGATATTAGATGACAGATGTGACAGACTTAGATAAATAAACAGGACCAAGACTGTCCCAAAAATTCCAGCCTAAAGGACTCGTGACACAGACTATTACTTCGTCGCACGAAGTAAGAGGGTGCGATTTTATATCATAGTGGAATTACACTGAATGTGCCACATTTTTGTTTTAACTCTGTAAAAAAACTCCCTGTCTGCTATTGCTTTCTTGAACTTTTGAAACTTATTTAACTTTCACGTCATGGCACTGCTATAGGTAGTGCAGTTTCATGCTGCACATGGCGTCAGTGATTATTAATAGACTCTGTGCTCCTAACCCATAAGTAACTACATTTTCTCTTTTCTGTCCGAGCTGATGTTCCAGTACCAGTTCCAGCACCTCACACTTAGATATTCCTCCACCCCAGCATCACTCTACTGGTTTTTATCTATAGAACCCAGTCCCACCAGAGTGCAGTAACTCCCTCCATCATTAAGTTCTTAGGAGACTATGTGCCTCCAAGGACTGATTTTAAAATCTATTTTGTTAGTTATTTTATTACTAATTAAATGTTGTATTATTAATTTAAATTATATTATTTACTTATTTTTACTATTATTTTAATATGCTTTTAATTATTTATTCAATTAACATCTAGACCACCCATGGAGGACGGGTCCGATTTTGAGTCTTGGTCCTCCCAAGGTTCCGTCCTTCTACTTTCAGGGAGTTTTTCCTTTTCCACTGTCGCCCTAGGCTTGCTCAGTTTGGGATTGGCTTTTTACAATAACATAGGATTGTAAAGCTGATTTGAGACGCCGCTCCATTTGTGAAGAGCGTTATATAAATAAAACTGAATCGAATTTCTCTGTGTCTTTTTCACGTCGTCGCCTTTAAAAAAACAAAACACAAGTGAAGATGAGCGCAGGAAGCTCTAGGTTATGTTTTTTTGTGATCATGAACAGACTAAAATGCTCTTATACGCAATAAAATCCCAAAAGTCATTGGGAGTTTTATCATCATCATTCTCCAGCCTGTCAGTTTTATTCCATCACAGATTTTCTTTAATATCCATGTTTTTAATGTGTTTTCTTGTTTATAATATAATATTGTACGAGTGACTTCTACAGTAACTATATTACATAATAATATAATTATACAGTAAAACATAACATACAGCAGAAGTCGTGTGTAAAAAAAAGAAACTTCATAACCTTAATTAAGAGATGACATCTCTTAAGGTGTGGTTCCTGAGGTGTCGGTGTACATCAAACGTCAAAAGCTCTTTGGCAGGCAATAGCTCTGTAGACATGAGCCTTCAGGGGCCTCCGTCATGCTCGGTGGCAAAAGCAAGTGCCACTCGTTCCTGTTTAGTGAGTATGTAATTAAAAACACACCAAACAACTACACAGCTAGGTATGTCGAAATAATACCAACCAAAAACAAAGCTTAAATCAGGGACCCTGACTTTATAAAGCATCATGTATCACAAACAGTGAGTGACTGTGTGTGTGCGTGTGTGTATGTTGAGTGGTTGGGGGGGCTCAGCATTCCTGAAATTAAAGGCTCTGTACAAGTAACCAGTACACAAAAGACATGGTCTATAAAGCGAAATGTGCCTGAGAGATTACAAAGTGAAAATGCGGTTACCTCTGGTATTTAAGAGTTGTGTTGCTTAATGACTACGTTTAATGACGCAATAACATCAAAAAACAACAACAAATGACTAACAATTCTGGCATGGCAACAAAAAACAGCTAATAAGAAATGGCAGAAGCTGAAACCCACCCACTGAGAGCTGAGGAAGCAGAGCCTCCTGTCGGTCATTCGGAGTCTACAAAGTTTTATAAAGCTCGTGCAACGGTACAAGATTTTCAGCACCAGACACCTGTCTTAATTGCAGAAAATATTAGACTCGAGAGTATTCTGGCTGCACAATTTTGAACGTACAGAAGCTTTTACAGATATATATTTTTAAATTTAAGTCATTTAGCAGCAGACGCCCTCATCCAGAGGGGATATGATCTTACAATCCAAGCAATTGTGGGTTAAGGGCCTTTCTCAGAAATTCAACTGTGGAAGAGGTGGGATTTGAACCCTGGACCTTCTGGTCCATAGTCCAGTACCTTAACCACTACGCCACCACAGTCCCACATATGTTTTAAAAAATGTGTTACCAAAAATCCGAAGAAACAAAGCGACAAGGGAAGTCATAAGTGATGAAGAAGAACTGAATCGATGGATTGGCACCCTGTCTAGGGTTGTTCCTGTCTTTGCGCCCAGAGTTGTCGGGTGGGCACCGGCTGGCCTGAGACCCCATGTGGATTAAGTGGAATATAATACATGAATTAATGATCAAAAAGAAAACAGAACATGAAACAAGCTGTACTTCAAGGAATAATAATAATACAAATCAATAAATAGGAAAACAGCTAAAATTAAATGAGTTTAGCCTGGAAAAAAGGAAATAGAAGCTGAGAAGGAATAAATGAAACAAATAAAAAGCCAATGGGAAAACAGAGATGAAACTGTTTGATTGAATCTATCACTTGAGGGTCAGTTTGGACTTTTTTAGGCTGGACTTCATGTAATTTATTGGTCTGTTCCTTTTACCATTCTTCTTGCAATTGAACCAAATATAGAATAAAATGGAAGGAGGAAGGGAATTGAGAAGGAAAGTTCAAGGGGAAAGTGGCAGACTTGTGGTTAGGTACATGACTATGACCCTGAAAGTCCAGGGTTCGAATCCCACCTCTGAAAATATACCAGTTTTGAGTGCTTGAGCAAGAACCTTAACCCACAAATGCTTGGACTGTAACTGTATCTGATGTAAGCTGCTCTGGATGAGGGTGTCTGATAAATGAAGAAATGTAAAGGGTGGAGAAAGGTGGAAAATAGAACAATACACTCATTTAGAGATGAGGGAAGGGAAGAAAGGGACAAATAATGGGAAAGAAAATAAGGAAAATCAGCTGTGAAAAAACAGAAAATGCTTCATACAGTTTCTTCACAATCTGATCGTCCGTCTCCTAATAAAGGAGAATAAAGGATTACTACATGAGCAGATGTGCTCCAAGCTCTTTCCAGGCTTCTCTAAAACCCTAAGGGGCGAGTCAGTTTGCTTCACCCTTAGACACAGTAGGGAGAGGTACGCTATGCAAACAAAAGGTTGTGGACACCCAAAATATGGTTATTAGTTTGGAATTGCACCCCACCTTTGATGCCAGTACAGCCTTCGTTCTTCTAAGGGGGATTCTGATGTTCTCGCTTTACAAGCAAGTGTTTGGAATAGCAGAGATCAGTAATTAAAGGGTGTCCACAGACTTTTGGATATATACAGGTAGGAGAGTTTAATAGGAATAGATTAACAGTTGTAATAAGAAATAAAAATCGTTTATTTGTTTATACACCTAATTCACGTTTGAAAGACTAAAGAGTGGAAGACAAAAACTGCAACACCTGCTGGCAGAAGAGAAAACAAAGTTCCTCCTGTTTCTTTTTTGGTATGTCTCTCAAGTTTTATAAAGCATACAAAGATAAGAATTCCAGTATTGTACTGTGCTGAACTAACTCTTTTTTTATGTTGTGATTTAATTCATATTATTGTTTAAAATAAAACAAATGTGTGCAAAGTACTGTATCTAAACTACTACATAACTATGGTAATGTCTGGTCAACGCCAATTTTCACAGAACGAGATGTTTTTGAGAGCAATTCAGTATTTTTAAAAAATATTCTTACTCAACAATTGGCATATTGCCACCATTCCATCTACCAAATCTTCCCCCGTTATGGTTTTACTCGACTAGCAAAGTGACGCGGTCTTTAAAGAGGAGCTGAATCAAAGATTTAATCTAGTTGTTTCACCTCAAACTCTGAGCTTTACTAATCTCTCATCCAACAGACTAACCAAATCCTAACTGCAATACAGGTAAGTGGGTTTAATACCCATCCCTTCAACTTCCATTCAGTTTCATGACCAAGACTAGACTCCTTAGATCAAGTCCTAACCCGGTTGATGTGTTTAGAGACTTTTTGTGTAAGTTCCTCGTGTTTGCACCAAGCCGTAAATGCTGTTTGTAAGTGTATGCATCTGGCCTACTGTAAGTAGTACTGATTTGTTTGTATATTATCTCTAATCTATAACTATATAACCTGGTTCACGCTCACTCTTGAACCTTTAGATAAGCCGGTTGAAGCAATGTATTTGCAACATGAAACGAAATCCATGCTGACACAGGGAGAACATGCAAACTCCACAGACTCTGGGTCAAATCTAACCATAATATCATTCTGTGTTTTATTCATAGCATCTCATAATCCCTGCATGAAAACGGAAAGGTTTTAACATACCATGTTTATCGTTACACCCCTGCGTCCAAGAAGGGCTGTAACTTGGGCCTCTGACAGGGTGGAGCTCGTACCCCTGACCCTTCAAGCAACAGCCATCAGCTCTCACCTTGCCAGGGTGGATATATGAACCAGGGATCTCCAGACACTGAATCTGATGAGGTGAGGGCTGTCCGAACAGAATAGAACAGAATAGGGTCTGGTACGAGGATGGTGGCATGTGATAGCACGGGGAAACTACAAGGCCGGGACTTATGGTGTGATTTATAGGCTTCCACTTCTAAAGGTACAAAGGCCACTTGAGACTTCACCCCTACTGAATGCTAAATAACAAGGGGAAAGGATTTAGGACGGATGCAGTGAGGGGAACTGGGACTGGGGTGATACAGGGGTCTAATTACTGGACTTCAAATCCCAGCACTGCCAAAGTCTCCACTGCTAGGCCCTCGACACACTCGATGACTCATTTCTCGTTTGACGCAACATTTTAATGAATTTTCTTTTTATCCACCGCTGGTATGCCGATAAACCACTCGAGAGCAATTCCATTAAAAATGGAAAAAAAAAAACGACCGAGCTAAAGCTTAGCTAATCCGAACAAGGTACATGACAGCTCATTACAAAACAGAGGCGTTTGAGTTGTGACTCATATTCCAGAGATCTGCTCTTAAGAATAAGAGGTGGGATTAAGAGAACATTAGAGGATTAGCTAACTAGCACTTTAGCTGTGCACTAAGGCGTTTTAAAACTGATTTTGTTTAAGCAGGTCCATGACTACGACACCACGATGATAAATACAGTCCGAAATCTTTAATAAAGTAGACGGTTGAATCACAAGATGGTACACTGCGCTCATAAAGGGGTGCACATGGTCAGCAACAATACTCAGGTAGGCGGCACAGTGGTGGCCTAGTGGTTAAGGTACTGCACTCTGGACCAGAAGGTTTCAGGTTCAAATCCCACATCTGCCAAGCTGCCACAGTTGGGTCCCCGAGCAAGGCCCTTAACCCACAATTGCTTGGATTGCAACTGTATGGATTGTAAGTCGCTCTGGAAAAGGGCGTCTGCTAAATGCCGTAAATGTAAATCTAGGCTGGGGGGTTTAAATGATTGGTATAAAGGGGGCCCAAAGTGAGCCAACAAAATCTCCCACACCATTACACCCCCAACAACCTGAAGCATTAATACAAGGCTGGATGAAATCCATCGTGTTTACAAGGTTACAACAAATTCTGACCAGAACTTCTGAAGGTCGCAGCAAAAATCGAGACTCGTCAGAAAAAGAAACGCTCGTCCAGTCTTCTATTGTCCCGTTTTGCTGAGTCTGTACGAACTGTAGCCTCAATTTCCTGTTCTTAGCTGACAGAAGGGGCAGCCGGTGTGATGTTCTGCTGCTGTAGCCCATCTGCTTCAAGGTTGGACATGTTGTTTGCTCAGAGATGCTCTTCTGACGCCTCAGTTGAAACGAGTGATTCATCGAGTTTCTGATCTCTTTCTATCAGTTCGAACCGGTCTGGTATCAACAAGGCATTTTCACCCACAGAACTGCCTTCACTGGATATTTTCTCTTTATCAGAGACTCCTCAAACACTCCTGAAATAAATCACCTTTCTTTGCCATTCCGATGCTCGTCTCAATCACGTCTACATGAATAAATGCACTGCTGTCCTTGTTTTTATTCGATTAGATATTTGTTCATGAGTGTGCAATTTTATGTCGGTCTAAGTTAAAGAGAAATTCAGGGCTTGTCCTGACAGCGGGCACCAAGTGTATGGGGCATCAGGGACACAGTTTTACCTTACTAAACCACAGCACCATTCGAGACCAAATTCCAATACATATTATCTACCTTATCTTCCAGCTAAAACCATGCTTAGAAAGCAGCCACATCACGACAATTCAAAAATTCATTGCCACTGCTTTGTATAAATCAAATGGATCCATGGATGCAGATATTGTAAAAGTATTTACTGTTCGAGCTGGTCCCTCTAAACACAGGCACAGGGTCGGGGAGGGGGAGGAACAAAGCTAGCTCTGTGATGGTATGAAACCTTGTGATTGCTGTTCGGCATGTGATCGGGCTCACGACCGGGTTCAGAGAGGCCACCGAACAGGATGAGGCAGAGCATTCTGAGCTAAAGAAGTTTCAAAAACAGGTTCATTGATGATTACATGGGGTGATTCAGGGGCATCGAGTCATCAGTTCTGATGAAGTTATGTGTATGTGGGGTGGAACTGCCTTTTCCGTGTTCTCCCTGCGTCAAGTCAAGGCTGATTTATTTCTACACTGAGCTTTATGTCTAAATGAGCATCGTCTCAAAGCAGCTCCACAAGTTTGTCTTTTAAATTGTAATGCCAAACCCAAATTGAGCAAGCATGGTTGGTGACGTTGGCAACAACGTAAATGTTACAAGGAAGAAAGCCTAAGTAAGTCTTCAGGTTAAATCTAGTTGACGTTTTTAATTAAATTATGAATCCACTAAGTCACAGATGATTCCCTGATTGTTGTTTAGGAGACACGGAATGATACAAAAAGGAGGTATAAATGCATTTAAGACTAAATTGGTTGGGTATTGTTTACATTTTTATTGATTCCGACATTGCTTATCGATTCCAGTTGTTTTTTATTCCAAGTTTCCGTTGTAAAAATGTGCATCTATAGCTATATCTTTATTAGGGCTGGCTCAACACCATTTTTAATGCCCGATACCGATACTGATACTGCAGACTTGAACATCTGGTGATACCGATATCAGAGCGATACGCAGCTAGCACCTCTTCAAGCACTGGCATTGCATATGTTGCATTCGGCTGTTTTACTTTTATCATCCTTGAGTTTAAAATAACTCCACACAACTGACATGATAACCGCGCCGCTAGCTAACAGTTTTAACTCATATTGTAGTGAAGCATAAACGTGATAGGAAAGATATAGGATTAAACTGTTTTTCCCCCATCTGATCTATGATCAGTGATTTTACCACATATCGGGTCGATACCGATACAGAATATCGGTTCGGTACAGCCCTAGTTATTGTTTCTATTTCAACATCAAAAGTAATCATTTTACATGAAGCTTATTTTCCCCCATTTAAACCTGTTATATGTACAGAATCTTAATTGGATTCAACTGAAAAAGCAGTGACCTGGGAAAACCGAACTTTCCTCAGTTTCTACTGATCGTAAATCATCTGTACTGCTGAAACGATGAAACCTGGAAAGGAATGAAAGGAATAATTTTGATATTAAGTCTTTTCTTTATACACTGCTCACGAAAACGAGGGGATGTATCAAAATGATTAGGAAGTGATTTGAATTTGTCATTAAGCAAGATCATCAGAAAAACATGTTGTTCGATTACGCAAATGAGAACAAACTCAATTATCTTTTAATTAGCATGACTGAGTATCAAATCAAGCTTGTACAATCACGCAAAAAGTACGATTAAAAAAGGTAAACCCTTATTGTTTAAAGAACAGCGCTGATCAGGACGGATTGTTTTGTTCACCAGTAAAACCAGTGCAATAGCAGTAATAATTGGCACACATTACTTGTACCAGCATTGGACATGGAATCTGTATGGTCTTGATGATCACACTTGCAGCCATGGCATAACAGTGTGCTGATCCTGCTGCCAGCTCGCCCCACCACGTAAACATTAACAAAATAATCCCACAACATACTCAATAACGAATATTAAGTAAAGTTTCCTATCCAAAACGATTAAAATAACGAAACTTCATATTTAATTATCGAATCAAACATTTTTTAAAATCTCAATTTACCAGTACGTCCACGCAACACGATTATTGTACGATGGCGCCCCCATGCGGCGTCACCTCATATCTGATTTTTTTTTTTCACATGTAGGTTCTTTTGCGACCGAAGTTTTGTAAAACAGGCCCGACTGGGACTTACTTTTTAGTTCTGCGTTCATTTTGTAAGTGAACTGTAAAAAGAACTGCTCGCTTTCTGGTCTTCTTTAGCGCTGATAAGACTACTTATTCACACGAAGAACGCAGACTCCATTCAATTGTGTTAAACTGAATTGTGGGTAATGTTGTCACGGCTTCATATTGCTAGTCTTCTTGTCTCTGCTACATTTCCGTGAACAAAAAAAATCGTATCCACTTTACCCTGAGACCGAGTCCAAATGAGGTCCGAGATTGAGACGAGACCACTCGTTTATATTTGTGTCCGTTACATTCAACGGACCCAAAGTTTTGTAAGATTAAAGCACCGGATTTGCTCAAGGGCTCGGCAGCTTAGCAGTGCTAGGGCTTCAACCTTAGACCTTCTGGTCCATAGTCCAGTACCTTACCCTGGCTGCACCATCAACACATTTTTTTTGCGCTGACTGACATATTCTATCTGGTGATTATATGATTCTAAAACATTTAAATGTTATTCTACATGGATGTTCATCAGGTTTAATCTTAAATTGATCTATGTAAGGACGAGCCCTCTATAAGTACTAACACCTGGCTCAGATCTCTCATTATTCACTCGTGCATTAGCTCTAGAATCCCAGATTTTTGTAGAATGCCCTTCCATCCAGGGCGCCTTATTTTCAGCACAGCTCGATTACGCCCATCCATTCTTCCTAATTTAGGTGTATTTGTCTGTCAGGTCTAGTAATGGGGGGCGGGGGGAACCTTTAAAAAACCTCCACAACTTCACAGTTAAACCATTTCTTGATTACAAAGAGTTATTGTAGTGCTGTCTGTGTGTGTAATTATTCATGGCACATCCAGTAAACAGTGTATCTCAAAGGCAACATGCTGATGTAATCATATCAGTGCTATGATCTCATACACACAGGAACCTCCATAACTGATACCTTAGCTAGAACTCAAGCCAAATGAGGCTCCTGTCACCAACACTTAAGGTGAAGCTCATTCTAATTTACAATTGTCTGAGTTTGTTTGGCTGAGGTACATTTTGAATAATGCCAGATGAACCTGAGCTACTCATGATGTAATCTACAGTTGATCTCGTAGCCTTTTTAGGAACTAATCTTCACTAAATAAGCCTTTAATAATATCTTACGGGCTTTCTTCTGCTGATGTTAGGTCTTACCCAGGTGTAATGCAAAGCAAAGCATCACATTTTCCCTGATTAATTGAGACAGGGTCTGGAGCCTAATACAGAATTCAGTGGACCCTAAACAGCGTCCCAGTAAATTAGCAGCCCCAAGCCCCAAGTTCCCAAACTTCAAGTCCGGATAATGAAGTCAGAACACAAAACCAGAAACGGTCATAACTTCTGAGACTTAAAAAAGGGCAGCTAGAAATAAAATAACCAATATAAACGGTTTGTTGGGAGAGAGCTGTGTTCAGATTAGCTAGAGTTCATCAATAGTTTAAACATGTAGATCACAGCTTCATTGCTGGCAATGCTCATAGTCCAAGCTCACTCTTAACTCTCACAAACGCTATGGCTTCTTCTTGAGATAAAGACGAATCTCCTGTGAGATGCCTGCACTGAACTCTCTTTTATGGATGACAATGAGGCAGAATCTCTTAGCAGGACTCATAGATAAGTGACCCTTCCTCTGCATGCCCTGCCGAGCCACCCCGATATGGTAATTCAGCTCGGTGCCCACTTGTACACCATTCATGAGCCACCCAGATATGGTAATTCAGCTCGGTGCCCACTTGTACACCCTTCATGAGCCACCCCGATATGGTAATTCAGCTCGGTGCCCACTGGTATGCCCTGCCGAGCCACCCCGATGCGGTAATTCAGCTGGGTGCCCACTGGTATGCCCTGCCGAGCCACCCCGATGCGGTAATTCAGCTGGGTGCCCACTTGTTTGCCCTGCTAAGCCACCTCAATGTGGTAATTTGGCTCAGTCCCCAACCACTTGTACTCCCTGCCGATCCACCCTGATATGGTAATTTGACACCGTGTCCACTGCCCTGTTGAGCCACCCCGATGCAGTAATTCGGCTTGGTGGCCATTTGCATACCCTGCCGAGCCACCCCGATGCGGTAATTTGACTTGTACGACCTGCAACCTTTTCTCATCAGCAATCTTTGAGTTACAAGACACCTCCTGTGTAAAAGACTGGGTCTGAGTCAAGAGCTGCCCCAATTCACATGATTTTATATTATTAATCATTTATTTATGATTTAAGTTGAACAGTTTGGTACTTATGTGCTCTGTCTGGACAAAGCCCTATAAGTAGAAAAAAGTGCATTTATTTTTATGAAAATAAAACTTTGTTTCAAATGCCTCCTCCCCTCACAGTTTGGCTAGACACACCCCCTCCTTATCATGCAGAAACTCTATTTGGGCCTCTTAACACAGAAACACTTAACCTTAACTTCACCCTGAGCAAAGATATGATGCTGTGGTTCTGTTTCATTGGTTCCAAATACCTTGATCATTTAAATCTATACCCCAGGTTCCTTTGTTCTCTAATTAAGTTCTATGTACTATTTACTATGCTCTGGAAACAAGTTAGGATAGTTCTCAGGATAATGATCACTGGAAACAACACGGAGCTACATCATCCTACATGGCTCTCTTTTGACCCTTTTCGCGTTCCACAGCATGCTGCTTAATTACAACCTGCTGTGCTCTTTTTATGGATTTGTACTTCCATACTAAACAGTTCAGAAAAGCAGTACGTGAGAATGAGAGGTAGGTGAGGTCCTGCATCGGCAGCCATTTTAAAGGACGCAAACAATGCCCACTATTCTATCCCATAATTCAAGCAAGGAAAAACAGCAGACAGTGAAGAGGCCCTTTTCTAGTGTTTTGTGTCGTTTTGGACAGCGAGGAGACCCCTTTCAGGCTTTTTTTTTGTCGTGTCTTGTTCTCCTGTTCACCTCTGGTTTGGAGTTACGGGGTTGTGGCTCAGACCCTCACATCGTTCTGTGCTCTGGTTATAAACGAGGATCATGATTCTTCGATACGGTTAAATAAAGCAAGGCTGCAAGAACGTCCTGACTTTGGCTCCTGCCGCGTCTCTTTCCATTACCGACCCATTAATTCTGCCTACTTATGGCTTCGGGGAAGAGAAGGAAGCTCTTAAATAACAGGAAACAGAATAAAAGAGCTGCACTCAGTGGGCCGTCACCTCGGGCTCTCTACAATCCATCGTCACCAGGTTTTTAATTAGCTCTCGGAGAATACGGGCCCTCGTGAAAATGTGCAGTCAGGACAGCGAGGCTTTTGTTCTGGGCTTTAATAGATCCATACTCACGTCGTTTAATGCCTCAAAGTGATGGAGCTAATCAGAAACAAATATAACCTTAAGCTGCAAATTGTTCTTTTTTATTTATTACCTTTTGAGGAAATAAAGAAGATTTCAGTTTCCTAAGATTAGCGTTAGCGTTTGCTAATTTATAAATGCTATCATGACATTTCTCAAATCAAACCAAATTGGTGAACATGAAGCTGCTTAAAGATTCAGGGGCGTGTCTTTAACATTGTTGAGGGAGTTACTCCAAAAAACTAATCCATTATTGAACTAAAATTGTAACTTTACTTTTTCTTAAAGTTACATTTGGTTCAGATGTACAAAAAAATCATATCAAATGTACAAACAAATCTAAAATTGTTATTATTAGTTATTATTTTTCTTAAGAATGTAGTTATGAAAATACACGCATTTAAGGTATTTTTTCTACAGATATTTAGGAAGGCATATTAAGAAGTTTTCTTAAGAAAAAAACTTGCAAAGCCAAGGTCCTGTTCAAAAAGAACTGTTCTTTAAAAAGTCTGAAAAAAATAATATAATTCTTAATAAGATATACGAAAAATAACAATTGTTACATCTTTTAAAAGGATTAAGTTTAGAATAAAAAACATATTTAAGAAGATTTTTTTTACAGATATTTAAATTTTATCTAAATTATCTTTATTTAAATAAAATTATATTTATTTATATTAAGAAGCTTTCTTAAGAAAAACAAAGGTTCTTGTTAAAAAAGAATTGTTCTTTAAAAAGTATGAAAAAAATAAGATAATTCTTGACAAGATATATAAAGAGTCTTTTTTTAAAAGGATTAAGTTAAGAAAAAACACATTTAAGAAAATTTTCCCCTTAAGGTGTTCTTAATAAAATTTTAATTGTTTTCTTACATAGGCCACGTTATATTTTCCAGCTTAAGATAAACGGCGACTAAGAAAAACGCTCTTCAATGCAATTTTATTTACTGTTTCTGTTATTTTATAAGCCCTCTGGCGAGTACGACGTTATCATTTAAGAAGAGAGTTTCTCAAGAACACCACTTTTTTCTTAAAAAAAAAGAGTGAAGGAAAATTCATTGATTCAAAGTTCATTGAAGAATAACAGCACTTTTTTTCGGAAGAAAAAGAGCCAATCGTCTGTACATGGTAGATTAGATGAGCTGACGTTGAAATCGGGGATTTGAATTGCACTAATAATGCTAATCGCGAACTGAAGGACACGTCGGAGTGTAACTCTTTCACCTCAGGATTTGCTGGCAGGCTTTAAGGCAATCACATTAAATGGAGTGAGAGAGATACATCAATACAGAGAGAGGGAGAGTCTCTGACATGTCCTCCAAAATCGCTCTTGTCATCGCATTAAACGCTGAGATGCACTCAAGCTAATCAGACATGTCACGCCTAGCAGCGGAGCAAAGCGAGAGAGATGAGCATGGCTAGCCGGGTTAACAGAGATGAAACAAATGGTTAATTGAATCATCTAATCTAATCTGTCCTCTTAGCTGTAAGAACACGCTCACACCTTCCCTTAAACCCACGTCCAATATAGTCAGGAATAAAAATAATATATGGAGACGATGAGTATATGTATGGGTTTGAGAAGAACTGAGTTGAGATATTACAAGAGTATATCTGAATGCACAGAACATCAAACCTTGAAGCAGGTGGGTTACCGCAGCAAAAGATCACACCAGGTGCCCCTCCTGTCACCCAAGAACAGTGCTACAATTTCGCACAGGCTTGCCAAAACTGGCCAATAAAAGATGAGAAGAGACATTGGGATTTTCTGGTCAGAGTTTGACACATGGATCTATCCTGCTCTGCATTAACGCTTCAGGCTGCTCTTGGTGGAACGGTGTTATGTTATGTTGGTGTAATGAGCAAGATCACACTGGGCAACCAACTTTGCTAGCAAGGTTATGCTGGTCAACCAGCAAAACCAGTAACACACCAGATTAAACCAGCATGGATCTGATGCTGGTCAGTGCTTGTTTTTTAGAAGGGAAGTTAAATTGCACTTACAAAGCTGGCGAGACCAAACGTAATTCTTAAACCTGACAAACAAAACAGTCGCTTATGGCTAAAGTGAAAGTGTGTTTTACTGAGACTTATACTACACTACAGCAACTACACAACCGTGACGAAAAGCAACAAAGCAAAGCGCTAACACAAAACGTCCTTCGCTTCGATGAAGGACTGTTGGAGAACGGGGCGGTGTCTTACTCATTTTAGACCGCTAGGTTGTGCTAAAGGAGCACATTTTGTACTTCGTGAGGCGACGAGGTGCTGAAACAAAACAAAACAAAACAAAACCAACTGATTTTACAGCCCGGAATTTAGGCCCAAAACTGTCGCGAGGTTCTTAGAGCTTTAAATAGAACACGCTAGCTATGTCTTTCTCTTAATATCTTCCATCACATTAGTACAAACTCCCACACCCTCTCTCCTGTGCATTCCCCCTCTCTCTCTGGACCATGGTGTCTGGTTCTCTGCTGTACGCTAATGCTGCTGATGAATATATTGGCTGACGTTAACACAGGACTCCAGCCTGCATTAAGTTTGCTGATTGGATCTGATCTGACATTCTGCACAAACAGCCTCCTCTCGCTGCACTCTAAACTTACCGGGGTCAGAAACGGGCAAATAAACATGACTGCGAATAAAGTGCGTTTGCGTGTATCGCTTAGGATGACAGAGAAAAGTTCGAGGATACACACAAAGCACTCTGACCTGCTTTAGGTTTCATTTAGATCTGCTCTAAAGATAAAGGGAAAAGCAACAACCTTAATGGATTAAGAAAGGTGCTGTGATTTAACTGAATTATGCTGCCATTTTTACCCAACATAAAGCTTGAAGTACCCCTGTACTCCAAATTATCTAACTCACCCATTATCTAGCTGTTCCCTAGCACGTTTAAATTAGCATTATTAGAAATATATTAATGTTAGCAGTTGTCTTAAACATAACGGAATGTCACTATGCTAATGCTAATAAACAAGCTAGCAAACTAGCTGCTTTACACTGACTCACCTAAGCTTAGGATTCTGTTGGTTTTGGCAAACGTATAGAACAAAAGGTGGTTTTGGTTCTGATTTTGGTGTCCTCATCAAAACCCCAACATTATGTTGTGAAATCTTTCGGTGATATATGATGAGCTGCACCTTTGCTTCCTTTACCAACCTGTCCAAATTTCAATGAATTTTTACATGAACGGCTTTGGATTGGTGGTGAAGGTACATTGATTGTGGATTAGAAGGTCCAGAGTCCAAATCTCACCTCTGCCAAGCTGCTACCATTGGGCACTTAAGCAGGAAACCCAGTGCCTTTGCCTCCTTTACAAACTTAACCAGATATTATGATTTGTGTTTTTATTTCAAATTTTAACCCCTTATCGTGGACATGGTTGCAGGTTATTCTCGACAGGGTGACGTTGCAGTCATCATGGCTGACTCTATCAGAGTCAATTATGGCTGTGTAACACCAGACCTGGCCAGAACATAATGGAACAACATGGAAGCCCAACGGGCAGCACAGGGCAGAAGGCAGGAACCAACCAAACCTATTAAGGGTGCCAGTCTACTGCTGAATAAACCTACAGACGGCAGTAGACTTGATGCCACGTGGGAGGAAACTAGAGTACCTGGTAGAATCCTAGAGAAGCTGGTTTGGGATTCTACAGGGGAGCCCGCCTACCCTGTGATGAACTGGCATGTACTTACATCCTTGCCTTCTGGTTACTTCTCATTTTCAAAAGACTTTTTGACTCCACCCTCTTTACCTTGTGTCATTCGAAATCACCTCTATCACCATAAAACGAGTTTCTGTCCACTACGTTCCATCCTGTGAGTGAATATCGCGGCGCCACCGTCCCCCTTCATGCCATGTAATCCTTTTCTTAAATCAGGACGGTGCTGGAGCGGGGCCGACTTACAGGGCTCCTCATTGCTATTCCCTGACTGCCTGACTTCCTAATGCCTGTGGGACGAGTTCGTCTGTCCAGAGACACAAAGAGCCTCAGTGTCCCAGAGATGCTTCCTAATGCAGCACACCCCCGAGAGAGAGGCAAGATGGAGAGATAGACAGTGAGCGAGAGACTTGGAGAACGAGCTTGGATTTCACTTCACAGCAAAAAGAGTGAGAGAGAGAGAGAGAGAGAGAGAGGGGTCAGGTTAATGATGCAAAAAGAAAGAAAATGAGAAACGACAGAGATGCAAAGGCGCTACGAAAACCGTGTCCATATCCAGCAGAGAGCATGCATCAAACCGAAATGACCCCGTCTACAATTTTTATAATTAAAAGTGACTTTAAGTCCCATGAGCCTAACTTTAAGGGGAAACAAAAGCTTTTATTTAAAGACCTTGCTCAGTAGGTCCACATTACTGAGCAACATAAGCAGGTCCTGTTTCCCTAGCAACGAGTCCACTCACAAGTCAGCAGTGTTAACACAACAGTGTGTAATCTGTTAAATTCAGCCACTTGTTTTTACTCATTTCGATCTGCTTCTACACGCTGCGATGTGTACGAATGCAAATCCAAATCAGAAAACGTTGGGACGGTGTAGAGTTTTTTTTCCATTGCAGATGATTTTTTTTTCTGGTTTGTCTTATAAAATGCATGGACATCCTTGTTAAAGATCTAGTCTTAATGGCAGTTTATGTTGCTCTAGAATCTTGGTGTACTTTTCTGCATCACAGATGTGTAAATGACCTTTGAATGAATGGCTTTTGGACTCATGAAAGTCTAGATGTTTCTTTTTTTGGTCTTTGGTCCAGAGTACGTGTCCATTTCTTCCAAAAAAGATCACACAATGCCCACTTCCATGGTGATAGTCCTTTTTAGATGCCTCCTAGCCCAGAGAAGTGGGCGGATTACATGTTTTACATGAGGCTTGTTTTTTGTACAGTAAAGTTGTGAGTGGTATTTATGAAAGTAACTCTGTATTGTAGAGCTTGATAAAGGTTTGATAAAGTAATCCCTTACCCATGTGCTCCTATCTGATACTGATGAATGACGGTTTTTGATGCAGTGCCGTCTGAGGGAGTGGAGAGAGATCACCCCTCTTCAGTTTAGGCTGAAATCCCTCCAGATTCTGAATTGTTATGACATTATGTTCTGTAGAGACAGAAATATCGAAATCCCTTCCAACCTTTCTTTGAGGAATCATTTTCTCACACCTGCTCATAAATTGGAGTCACCTCAGAGACTCGTAGTCGTGGATACCGCTTTTGTACCGAAGCATGATTGCAATCATCTGTTTCTGATTTGTGGTTGTAGTGACTCTGGAACTTACTTGACCCTGTAGAACATTTTAACATCAGGTTATGATGCAGATGAGCAACAGCAGCTCATTAGAAACCCATTCTTGGACCACCACTCATGGACTGTGAAAAGCAATCTTTATTTACAGTCGTGACATGGTGTGGGTTTTTTGCGTTGGGCTACCAAAAGTAGGAACAACAAAACAACAGTTAGCTATAGCATTTCCGTTTGGTTTAGCAATGCACACAAGTATAACATAAACAAACAGGCTATTAGCGAAGAAGCTCGTTCACATCGTTAAACAAAAAGCGTCAGTCATGGTGCATCTGTGGGCGTGGCTCGCAACTGGGAGTTTCACATAAAACCAGTTCACAGAATCAGGACCTTTTCTGCTCCTCGTGATTGCTTATTTCTGGTAAAAACACACATTTTCAGAAGCTCCCGATTGGTTAATAAAGTTACGGTCACACCAGGATTGTTACAAAGTAGGCGTGGCCAAGCTGGACGTGGCACAGTTAGCAAACTAACCATGATTTAGCTCTGAGAACTGGTTCTGCTTTGTTCTAGCTCACCAACATTGATTTGAATGTTTATTCAAATTATTCTAATTTTATAATATTTTATACAAAATCTAATTATTATAATTTGTTCGTAATTTGGCTCGCTTGCCAAGCTGCCTAATCTAATGCTGAGCCTTCAACAGGAAAAAGTAAAAGCGTAAAAAAGATCTCCAGATGGTGATCCTGGGTCAATTCAGCTGTGTGATTCTTCAATTGGGAGGATTTAAAAAAAATTTTTTACCAACACAAGTGTGAAAAATTCGATTAGTAAGCACTTTGTTTTAACTACAGTACGTCAAGATAATGTTTACACGCTTTAAAGACTTAACGACAGCTACAACTTAGCTTCTAAAGAATTTAAATATGTAGTTAAATACCAGTAATATTAATAAATAGAGGCGTAAGCCGTCCATCCGTCTGCTTTGAGATCTTAGGACTATAAAAAAATGTATATATATATATAGTGTGTATAAGTGTCTGAACGATATCTTGCGATACCTACTGACAGAAAAGAGGATGTCAGACTGGAAGAAAAAAACAATATGATAATGTTCCTTTTGCTTTCATTTTCGGTAAGTGTTTTGGGTTAATATAAGATGCAAAGATAAGAATGACTGTATTGTACTGTACAGTACTGAATGCTTTCATATTGAGTTTTAATAAGTGTGATTGTTCTATAATAAAACACTGTGTACTTTGTGACTATGGTAATGTCAGTGTCAGTTTCGCTCAGAATACATTTAACACATTTAACTTATGGTGGATTTATCGGAACATTTCCCCATCGTAACTCAGGGAGCTCCTGTACAATATAACTCCATTAATGTAGAAATCACTTACAGAGGGGATTTTCTGTGGTTCTGGAACACATCTGTTCAACATATATTATTCCTTATAGGAAAAATTTGTTCGGTACTCGTTGTTTTTGGTACACGACCAAACTGTGGTAATACTATATTTTGTTTCCTCATTTTATTGTACGAGGGTCGTTCAGTAAGTAATGCTGCACATTTCTTTTTCTCAGAACAAATTTATTCTTAAAGAATCAGAAGTTGGTGACAATATAAATCAACATTTCTTGCACATGTCCTATTTTTCACTGTAATCTCCTTACGCCAACGTTGTGTGAGAGCATGTATTCCCTGCCGGGAACGTCTGGAGCGGTGGCGGGGCGTTCTGAGCGAGGCTGATCATGGAGCTCTGTTTCTGCATTTCCTGACACTTTAACGTTCTTTATCCATCGCCCAACAGTACTCCTATCAGCTGCATCATTACCATACTCAGCACACAAACATTTATGGATGTTCGGCACAGTTTCTTTTTCCGCAAACAAGAATTCAATAACAGCACGGTGCTTGTATCGAGTCGTATGTAGACGCCATTTTGATGCTTCGCTACGGCTCTGTGATCTGCCGGAATTTTGCAAAACTTCACAGGCGTGCAGAGTAAACATCAAATTTCAAGCACCTAAAAGGACGTTTGTCTCTATATATTAATGCCTTTCTAACAAAATGTGGGGCATTACTTGAACGACTCTTGTAAAAAAATACAAAAGCAATGGAACTCAAGGTCTTCTTTCTTTAGTCGAGAATAACATCAGGGCTGTGATGATCTATGGCACTTGCTTTCGGCTACCTCTTGTGTTTTATGGTTTAAATAAAGTATTCTGTAATATGGATTTATGACCTGGGAATGTCAACATGTCAACTACGCAGATATGATGCTATGAAATATACATGTATATAAAAATAAAGCACCCAGATAGAAATGTCGGTATGAAGGTATTTCTGAGGCAGATATATAAAGGTGTGCTCTGAATAGTCGTAAAACTGCTTCCCCTGCTGCCCTATAAACAGGCTTTCAGAGGCTACTCTTGGCTAGTGTACCTCTTGGTTGTGTAATACTGTATAATAGCCCAACTGTCTTTTAAGGTCTGCGCTTTATCCATTATGGATGTGGCCATGTTATTCAAATTTACCCGGTCAAACTGAAAATCCTGCCACCCGGCAAAAAATTTCGTTAGTCAACTTTGTTAATGAAAACCTGGTGTGACCGCTTCTTACATAATAAGAGCCTCTGACAGGATACGAGAGAAGTGACTGTGTGGTTCTTTGCCCGGCTACTCACATCAAGTTTGTGAGATCCAGACTCACCCTTGCTCCTCTTGATTTTACACAAAAACACTCTCACACACAAACGTTTTCTGGTTGTGTATAAAAAGGAAAAGTACGGCAAAAAAAATCTACTGACTGGACGTTCTGAGAGGCTACTAGAGGGAAATGTTCACAGTATACTGAGATCTGGGAGCTGGAACTGTCCCGCTGGGTAGCGGAGGGCGCTCGCTAACATGCTAAGTGCTAAAGGTTAGGGGGAGAGCCTCTGGGGAAACATGGCTTCCATTCCACTTGCCTTTTATTAAAGTTCTGCACTGAAAAGTTGTGATCTCGCATCTCAAGAGTGGTATCGGGCTGCTAGAGGGTCCTTGAGCGAGGGCGCTTGTCCCTCAATTGCTTAGCACCCGGCTTGTTTTGCACTCCTGCTCACCTTTTGATTCAAATGTCCCCCAAATAAATAAACAAGGGCCTTTCTCGGAACACTGTGGGGCCGCAGAGACACTGGATGGCAGTGAGACGGTTCTGGGGGATATTTGTAGGAATGACGGTGAGTCAGCATCTGGGTCTTCACTGCCCACTGGGGGTACGCTCTCTCTCTCTTTCCCTCTGGCCGTAATCCTTCAGCTCCCCGAGCCCCCTGGTGGCATGCAGGATGCCGGGACGTGTGAGTGCAGCGTTGGTACGCGGCTGTATCGGATAGTTATGGTGTCTGGCTGGTTTGCCGTTGCTGCCACCAACGTTGACGCCGTTTTGCGCCCAGTGTGGCGGGTTGCCGTAATCAGAGTGTGGATTTGGCGCAGACACCACCTTCCTGCGCTCAGGCGAGCTTTGTGGCGTAGTCGGATGGTATTCCGTTGCGGAATTGCGCGCTTTGGCCGCCGGATGTTGCCTGCTTTGGTCTTTCTGGATGGCAGGATGTGACAGGATGAAATAGCGCTGTCGGTCCACATTGATCACGTCGTCTTGCTGCCCACTGTCGCCAGCCTGAAGGTAATCCGAGCTAAGATACATAATGTTACCCGGACCGGTTTGAGCGATATAGGTCTGGCTCTGGTCCCAATCGGAGTCTGAAAGGTGCAGGTGGGTGTGGTCATGGATGTCAGGAGTGGGCCGTTTCTGCTGCAACGGTGTTTGCTCTGGAGTCGGAAGACCCGGATCCTGAATTTCTCCTGATTTGGGCCAGCCGTTAGTGAACAGACTCTCCATGTGTGACTCGACGCCGCTGATCCGAGTCACGCTGATGGACGAAGTGCTCCGGCCGTGCCCCAGTTGACACTGCTCTCTGTCTGTATTTCGACGCCCACCCAGGCCTGAAGCTCCGCCTCTGGGGCGGCGGCGGTGCTTGAAAGTCATGATCCAGCATACCATTAGGGCAGAGAGCGCCGCCCCGGTGGTGAAGGCAGAAACGGCGCACATGACGAGAAGATTGACGGACACCAAGCCATCTGGCTCCTCCACATAACTCTCCTGCAGAAGGCCTGGGAAAACACAGGGTAGAAAAATAACTCATTAAACTTCGCACAATCGTCGCTAATCACAGCGTAACGTCGCTAAGTGGAGTTACTCAGAGTCGACCTTGTTTTTTTCATTAGTCTAAAAACCCTGAGTCATTAATCTCTCAGTGGGACGGGGAATGCGCAGAAGCTACACCATTGGTGTAGTGGATAATTACGCTCATTAGCGTTAAGTGGATGGTAATGTTAATCGTAGTAATAACTGTCTTCCTGATTAAAACTATCTCTTTATGCCCCTGCTCTTTTCGCAACATTAACCCCGAATTCTAGTCTGTCCAAGGAGAAGCGAGTACGAACCTGAACTGTATTTACAGGTAGAGAAAGTTTACGCTTGGGGGTGAGCCTGTTACCCAGAGCTGAGTGGAGCGAGCAGGTGGAGAGTGATGAGTAAAAAAAAAAAGTCTAACACGAACAAAGCAAGAACCAACAAGAACCTTCAGAGGCAAACAGAGATCCATCCATCCATCCAGCCATCCAACACAGCTGTCCATCTCATCCACCTATATGAGTCCTCTGAAACCCCTCTAGTCCACCAAGGTCTTATACGTCATGTAGTTTGTATCTGCTTTTCATCCATCTATCGCTCCATCCACTCATCATATTATCATCAAGCCACCTATCGGTCATGGATGGGTGAGTATAAAAATATGAAGGGTGGATGTGACTGAATTGACTTGCTGGATGGCTATCCCTTCATCATGCCGCCTACCCATCCATCCATTCGCACCCATATGAGTCCATCCAAACCACCAAGGTTTGACCCAAAATATAGAACAATCCATCCTTTCATTAAATCGTATCCCTCCACCCCCTAATGTACACAGCTTATTCCATCATCATCCATACATTATCCATCCATTGTACACCCATAGGAGTCCAGTGAAACATCTCTAACTCCGCCTACTCCACCACATATTTAGATAATTGGATGGATTGCTAGGTGGATAAATGGATGGATTGGTTCAAGGATAAATCTCTGGACATCTATCCTCTTTGTTCGTCCACCCATGTGAGCCCACTGACATGCATCTAACCCACCAAGGTTTCACCCACCATATAGTAGACAGCAGTGTATCCATACGTTTATTTTATCTGTTAATTCATCCATCTATCCATTATGAGCCCATCTAATCCACCAAGCCTTTACCCAACATATAGTATATATCCATCTGTTCCTCCATCCTATATCATATAAACTGACTGATCAAAATAATAAAGCACCCAGACAGAAAGGTGGGGTTATGGGGTGCAGTTCTGTCTTGGCCATGTATGTAAATGATGAAAAAATGTCAAAGTCAGACTTATTTCTCTAGGGCTTTTTATAATGGAGCATTGTCTCAAAATAGCTTTACAATATTATATTATCTTAAAATGCCAATCCCAAATTCAGCAAGCCTAGAGCGACAGTGGAAAGGAAAAACTCCCTAAATATAGAAGGATGAAACCTTGGGAGGACCAATATTTAAAAAGGGGCCCGACCTCCGTGGGTGGCCTAAATGTTAAGTGAAATAAAATGTTAATTAAATTGTAAAATAAATTTAAGATGATGAGTCCTCCGTGGGAAGTCCCTGGAGGCACATCTTTTGGTAATAACTATATGATGGGAGGGAGTTACTACACTCTGGTGGGACTGGTTTCTGTTGATGAAGACCAGTAGAGTGATGCTGAGGTGGAGAAACATTTAAGTATTATGTGCTGGAACTGGTACTGGAACATCAACGATCAAAAAGAGAAAATGTAGTTACTTAAAGTACATTAATAATAAGGTGTGCTCTAACTGACCACAAGAGGGCGTCACAAAGGCTACTTTTGTGACATGTAACATCCATCTACGCACATACGACTCCACTAAATCATCTCTAATCCACCAAGATTTTACCCATCACAGTTTCCATTAAGAATCATGACAGTCAGATGGACAGGATCACAGAACAGCACCACATTCATAAATAAGCACAGAATAAATAAGTAAAAGGTGGAACACGATAAGCCCTGCAGCAGTCATTCCTGAGTGTGGGGTGCGTATGAGGGCAGAGGAAAGCAACAAGTAGCTTTACGGTTTCGAGATCCGTAACCCTGTAGTGCTGAGAAGGTCAGTGCCTTCTGACTCGGCCGTATGTTGCTCTTTCTGCGGTCAGTAATGACTCGGAAGGTTTTATGTGCAGCTTGTTGTCTTTGCTTTGGCTTGGTGTAGCATTTACTTTAGGAGAGATGGATCGCATTACCGAAACGAGAACCATTCCAGACCGTCTTCTCTTCAGCCAGAGGGCTTTCTGCTTATTTAGCCTCCCACTCGCCCTTCGTTCTTCACAGAGCTACTCTCCAAGATCCAGATGTTAACCAGGGACTGTTTACGTTTCAACAGTTATAACAAAGTCGTACAAATTTCGCTCAGCTGATCCTCATTATTTAACTGACACAGATCCTGTGCATTCTCCCCCTCGCATTTAGGGTTGCCAGATTCTTGACAGAAACAGGACAAAAAGCAGGACAGTTTGGGTATGAGTTTTGAAAAATGGCCTTACAGCACATGCTCTCATATATCCATGCCGATGATGAATATTTGTAGAGAACGGGGCATATAAACGAGGACACCTTGCACAAGTGGCAATCAAGGTTGTAATAGCAAAGCAAAGCAAAACAGAGGATCTCATTTTACCCCACTTATCACGGTCCATTATCCAGAACCGTGAACAGGCTGCCCATCCATCACAGGGTAACACAAGCACAGAGCCTAACCTTTATGTTGCAAGATCCTGGGATCTGAACTCATCAGGGCTGTAGGACTGTAATGCTCTTCACTTGGGGCTGAAGAGCAGGAGTTTAAAAAAATCGGGATAAGAAATAACAACCAGGACAAATTAAACGTATTGTCCAGTTTACCATATAGAAACACTCTGTAGTTCAGCGCTTACAGACTGAAGTTCATCTGTTTCTCTAACGCATTCGTTTCTTTACCCCACATTTTTATTCTTCAAATACACTGCTCAAAAAAATTAGCGGAAATATAACGGCTATCAAGCGATTAAAAAAGAAGATTTTGATTTGATTTTATTAAACAAGACGATCAGAAAAGCAAACGAAAAGTCAAAGTAAGTTGTTCGATTATGCAAATGAGATGCAAACGAGTAATAAGTAATATATTCACGGTGGTAAACTGGACCAGAGTGCCACATTGACTGTTCAGTAGGGTGTATGGTAACCCAAGAGTTGCACATGGCATCAGTCAGGCTCTGGGATTATAGTCAATAAGTAACCACATTTTCTCTTTTCTCTCCGAGCTGAGGTTCCGGTACCTCTTCCAGCGCTCAAGAAGATGTCACACTAAGAAATTAATATCCTAAAGTGACTCTGTGTATCGGATTAAATATTTGCATATATGCATTTCTTTCACTTTATTTTATTTATCTGTTATTATTTACTTACGTCTACTATTAATAAAAACACAAGTATTTTAGTTAACATCTAGTCCACCCAAGGAGGAGACAATACTCCATCGTTAAAAGCTCTCTCTCTCTCTCTCTCTCTCTCTCTCTCTCTCTATATATATATATATATATATATATATATATATATATATATA
>JAUZST010044995.1:0-25932 GCA_034779995.1 Parotocinclus haroldoi
TGTGTGTGTGTGTGTATGTATATGTGTGTATATATATATATATTCAGTCCACCTTAACTTTGCAGTAACTACTGTATTTCTCACTTATTTCTTCTTTGCAGTTGAGATACTATGAGACGAAGCAGGATAAAGAATGCAAAGGAGTTATTGAACTGGCTGAGGTGGAGTCTGTCACTCCGGGCACCCCTGCAATGGGAGCCCCCAAAAATGCTGAGGAGAAGGCCTTCTTTGATGTGAGTACCTCTGTCTATCATCATTTGTGGTCATTTCATACTGTATTTTTTAATCTGTGTCCAAGACAGACTGAACGACTCTTCCACTTTTCTTTCCTCAGCTGAAAACGACCAAACGAGTGTATAACTTCTGTGCACAGGACAGCAATAATGCCTACCTGTGGATGGACAATATTCAGAGTTGCCTATCTGATGCATAGATGAGAAAGGACCTTTTTACGATTGCATTTGGAAGAGTGTTTAATGCGCACCTTTGTGGACTGACAAACTCAGCCATTGCCCCAATACTGGTTACAGAGGAGAGTGACAGCGAGGTCATTCGGCATAGATGGCGTTGGTCTCTTCTCATCATATTTCGTTGTTTAAATGTGTGTAAAAAGTAAGAACCTATCTTAAGAGAACTTAAAGAACATTTGAGGACCCTACATTAGTAACATAACCACTATACACACCTCCTGGGTGTTCTTTTGTGCTCTGTGGATACAAGGCATGGTGTCACTGTTCTTTCCATCTGTCTTTCGGCTCCAATGCAAGGCACTGGTACACCTAATGTAACCAAAATACTGCCAGGTTGTCATATGCTATGCAGGGGTCTGAGCATGCCCAGTGAAGAGGCATCGTTAAGCACGCACTGACCCTCAACTTTCTGCATCATATGCTGTACAGGCCGTCTCAGCTCAACACTGTCATCTGGTTTATATTGGAGACCACAGCTTGTTTACCATGCATCCACTACTCCGCCTGAACTGAAAACACCGTTGTCCGTTGGACTGGTTGCATTTGCCTTGCTTATCAAAGTGACTGTGCATTTTGGAATGTGCCAGATCCAGAGTATACAATAGCAGGATGTTATTTCAACGGTTCATGAAGGTCCTTTCTCTTAACTGCTTCCACATACAGTGGCAAAAACAACAATCCCCAGCGCTCCTTTGCTGTCATTATACATTGTTAATTTTTATGATGGGTTTATCAGCGTAGCAGTTGGATATTACGTTATTAGTCAGCCTGTTTACAAACAAAACTATACAACCAATAAAAACCACTATGACATTTTGGGGAAAAAAATAGTGGGAGGGATGCTAGATCATATTGTGAATATAGTCATGCATTCAAACGTGACCGTGTGACTCAAAACAAGAAGGCTTCAGGAGAACAGGTGGATGGACGGGTGTCTGAAATCTCTGATCGCAGGTCCGAGATCTAAGGATTACACCAAAAAAAAAAAAAGATAGCAAGCTTTAATCTGGTGTGATGGGATTACAAGGTAGTTCACCATTTTACCATCTGAATTACAACCACACGTCGGCTGGGACTTGTTCCAGATTTTACATTCAGATTTTAAAAAAAAGTAGAAACAAATATTGCAGTAGGCTATGCAGCTGCTTCTGTCAATTTATACAAGTTTAACAACCTGACCAGGTGAATCAGTTCTAATTTACCATGAACTTGCATTTGAACGCAAGCTAAAATGTTTACATGACAGGCACTAATAGGTGAAACTGTTAATGTTTGGAACTGACCCCAGCTATCTTGAGGAAAGCAGGGTATGTTAAACTATCTTTGTGATATAGCCCTCCGGCCAGGTCTACGCCTGAGTCCTGTGTGTTATTAAAATAAAACAGCTGTAGCTACTATTTCGAGGGTATTCCGACAATTCTGGTGTGCATACCTAGTTAGCCGTTTTTATTCTCCCTGAAGGAGTTCAATATTTTTGAGAAACTGGCAACCCCTGCTAGATTATCAACTCAGTGGAAAGTGTATAAAGTAGGACTGTTGTTCTTAACGAGTTTCAGGTCACCACCAGTCACATGGCCCTGTCATTATCACAAACAGTGTTTTTAGCTAGTCTTGTCCTATTCTGTTATGAATCTGTACATAGAGGAGCTGTGTCTGTATTATTCATTTAAAGAGAGTCTGTCTGGCTGGATTTGGTGAGAATTGAAATACATGACTCTTCCCCCCCCCTTTTTTTTTTTTTTTTTTTTTAGATCCCGGATGCAAAAACTAACACATGCATGTATACATACACACATCCAATGTAAAATAAGGTAATTCCGCTGTCTTGTCAAACAGAATGTTTGAATTGTAGATTTTTTTTGGTTCTGATAACTCCCTTTGTACATAATATTCAGATTTATATGTTTGTTAGTAATTTATTTAACTTTGTCTCCTGAATATGACGGTCCTCCAAGCACCACTTAACTTTTGAATTAGATATTCCAATATGTGCCATTGTTTATTTCTGTATTAACGTGACTAATGCTGATATTTTTGGAAACCTTCAGATGACTCAAATAAATCCTCAATGTCTTTTTTTTCTAACACGGTCCTTTTCCAAAGTAAGTTGTGGGCAAATGTGGGTTCTTCATTCACTCTGACTTAAACCGCAGGCTAATGCACTCGTATTACTGCAATAGATCATATTCAGCTTCCAGAATTCCAGAGAGTAATCTGTAGAAGCTTTTTTTTAAGTAATTTATTTTAGTTTCCTTTTTATATATATTTTTCTTCCGAGCCACGCTCTATTGTGAATGATAAGATTAAAACATAAGCACTTCTTTTCTTTGTCTGTTGATTTTATGCCCCTGTGTTTTGTGCTATGCATAGTTATGGGGGAATTTCAACCACAAAGATGAGGCACAATTTAAGTCCTGTTGGTTCTGTATTGTATTTCTTAATTAATAGTACCTTCACACTACATGCTTGTAGGTATTTATAGTAACTATGAAGACTTTTCAGCATAGATCTTGTGTGCTTCTGAATTTAGTAAAACACTAAACAGCCACCTGCAAGTTTAGTAAGATTTTTTAGCCATGAAACTATCAGGCCAAAAGTGTCATTTGCTGACACTGGTGAAATGCAAGAGATACACAAGAAAATAGATTAACATTGCTTACAGTAACTGTAAATTCCCATGACACTGAAATACATGGACAAACCAAAAATGATTTGCACAGACATAAAATCATGGTTTCAAATACCCAGACATTGGTCTGTGACCTAGAAATTAACCCACTCAATAATGAAAAATAGTTTTCAAAAGATATATTTGCTCTTCTGCTGTGTACCTGAAGTTCACACGATCTCTGCAAAGAATGAACTTAATTTAAAAATCTTTAAAAAATAATAATAATAATTAGTGAATTACATTTAAAGATTATCAGAAATACAAACATGTATCATTTGGTAATGTGACTTTTGTTAAATATAAATTTTGTTCAACATTTTCCATATTGAAATATATCAGAACTGTTATATTATATCTGTTATATTTATATTATGAGCAGTGTCCACAAAAGGCTAAGTCTTAGACGATCAAAGATGGGCAAAGCATTTCAAATTTAGCAACAAATGGGTGAATGATTATTGAAATAGTAAAAAATATTTTCCTCAAATCAAGATTATAAGGGATTTGCATACATATTCCTTTAACGTGCATTATATCCTTTAACAATTCAAGAATCAACCATAACTTGGGGAATGGGAAGTAGTACAAGCCTAAAATGAACTCCCGTAATCTCCAATCACTTCGATGGAACTGCATGTCCACGAGCGGATTAGACTGTTCTGGGCTCAGAGGCATCTAGGATAGGTCATGACACAGTGTAAATGTATTGTGGTCACATAAATCAGTATTCCAGATCCGGAAGTAATTGACACTCTGTGCTCCAGACCAAGCACAAAAAGGATTACCAAGACATCCAAAAGCCAGGTTCTGTAATGGTATGGAGGTTGTGTCAGTGACATTGGAAATGACTATACAGACTTCTGTGGTGGCAGCATTAATGCAAAAAAGTACATTGAGATTTAGAGCAACATATGCCGCCATTATGATGACATCTTTTCCAGGTATGTCCATGCATTTGTCAACAAGATGATGCAAAACCACATGCTGCACAAATTGCAACGGCATGGCTACAGAACAAGAGGGTACTGGACTAGCCTGCCTGCACTCCTGACCCGTCCTCAATAGAAATTGCAGGGAGTATTTTGAGAAAATAAAGTAGTTCATTATCAACTTTAATTCTTCATCGCTTACGATCTTCGGTAGCAAAACATCTTTTAATGGCGTCTGGGGTTTAAAGAGAAAACACCTAGAGCTCCAGCCCAAACTTTTTAAGGTTCTATCCTTTTCAGAATTGCTCCACACTCAGGTCACAGCACAGATTAAGATTTTTTTTTTTTTAAATCGGTAGAGGTACAAGCGAGAGCCATTGCTGTTGAAGAAATGTGAGCATAACACAGAGGCTTTGCAGTGTGTTTAGTGTAAGCCTGTCTTTGTGTACCTTTGTGTATTAACTAAACCTGGTTATGCAGACGAAAGCCCTGTACTATTTCAACCTGTATTTTGAAGTTAGCAATAATGGAAGAGCTGCTGGCGGCCATTTTTTAGATGTTTTGCTGTCTCCGCCTTCAGGTATACGCAAAGCCTTGTTTCGTTTTGGCAGAAACGAGAAGATCCTTGCCTTCGCTCTTGCCAATTTAGCGACTTTTCAAACCCCTATAGCGACTTTTTCCTGGTGTTGTTGGAGACTTTTGGAGACTCGGACGTGAAAGCGCATACCGTTCTGCAAGTACTGTAGTCAACGAGCAGCGTGTTTTTTTTTCCGTGAACGTCTGCCCCATATCAAATCACTCACTACTTGCAAATGAATTGCGCATGCTCAAAGCCAAAGCTGCAGCTGATCCCACCCTGGCTTTCAGAGCGAGATGTAAATGTTTCTTCAGTGTGAAAAAGAGAAAAGGAGAGTTCCACCCCACAGAACTGTCTTTTGATTAAATTTGATGTTATTTTAGCCTATTGATGGTCTATTTCAATTACAAAATATTAATTATCAAACCAAGAATCAATACAAGAATTTTCATTTGTAGTTATAAACATGTTTACGGTATTTTTTAACTAACTTTTGGTCTCTCCTGCGATGTTATTCCTCTAGTACATGAAAATGGAGGCAGCACGGTGGCTCGGTGAGGAGCACCACTGCCTCACAGCAAGAAGGGTTCAATCCCAGAATGGAGTCCTTTCTGTGTCTGTGTGGGTTTACTCCGGGTACTCCGGTTTCCTCCCACAGTCCAAAGTCAAGTGCGTTAGGTTAGGTGAATTGGTGTCTCTAAATTGACTTGTATATGTATGACTGGCCTTCAGATTAACTTGTGTATGGATGTAACCTTGTGTGTGTCGCTAGATGGCCACTGATGCCGATAATTGACGATGCCGAAAATCCAAATAAACATACATGGAAATAGACCCTTTTGAAAATGATGACGTTATTTAGCGATTTTGGTAAGCCTACAGGGACTAAGGAGTTGGCAACAGTGGCATAAACACACATAGCTACCATAAACATTGGATGGTTGATTGTGACAGAAAACAGGAGTTCACACTGCCAAACGCCATAAACGCATATTAACATATTACCATATTACCATAAAGTTACCTCTAGATTTGAAAAAGGCCGAATTCAAATGTAGCATATGTACCGTGCAAATATTTGTTTCTTAAAACTTTAAGCAGTGTAAAGCTTTAAAAAATGTAATTCAATGTAGTTCACTGCTTTGTCAGGTCGCAGTCCACTCTGGGCATGTTGTGTTGCCTCAGAGAAAAAATGGGGGACTCTGGTAGCCTAGCGGTTAAGGTACTGGACTCCAAATACTGGTACTTCAAATCCAACCTCTGTCAAGCTGCTACAGTTGGGTCCCTGAGCAAGGCCCTTAACCCCAGATTGCTTGGATTGTAAGACTGTATGAGTTGTAAGTCACATCTGCTAAATGACTTAAATGTCAAAAAAAACATACATTGAAATTTCATAGTAAATCTATAAATTGCTTAGCAGTTTTAATGTGAACTTTCACAGTTTGACTATTAAGTTCACAGTTCTACTGTGAATGTTTGATGGTAATTTGACCACTTCATGGTTCCACTGTCAAAATTCATAGTTTAATTGTAAAATTGGTTGATTATGAGCTGACCATTAATTATTTCCCAGTTCTACCATGGATCTTGATGGTAATTTGACAAATTCATGGTTCAAATTTTACAGTTGGGGCTCAGCTCCTGAGCTGGACATTGTTTTCGCTCATCCCTATAGACAGGGCTTATCTTAAACTTCACTTCGGTTATACCGGTAATAGAACAGCATTTAAAATGGTGCCAGTGATTCTTGGCGAGAAGAAGTGCGAGAACTGTAATGAAAAGCGAGCTCTGTTGCCAATTCCTCAGTAAATAAAGTCGCTATAGGTTTACCAAAAGTCGCATAAGGATCCATTTGCGTGTAAGAGAGGAATAACATCACAGGAGAGACAAAAAGTAAGTAAAAACACCATAAACATGTTTAGGACTACAGATGGAAATTCTTATATTGATTCTTGGTTTGTTAATTATCTTTGTCTTTGAAATAGGTCATCAATAGGCTAAAATAACATGACTTTAATGCGTTAACAGACACACATTATATAAATCAATTTGTCCTGTATTGTTTAATGTTAGAATATCAAATTTAATCAAAAGACTGTTATCCGGGCTTAAGACCAGCAAATTGACCTAAAAAGGGACAGAGTTACTTATTTTTTTTTTTTTTTACATCTCGCTCTGAAAGTCAGGGTGGGATCAGCGGCAGTTTTGGCTTTGAGCATGCGCAATTCATTTGTAGTCCGGAAGCGGGTTGGCGTGGTTCTGATTGCAGCTACTGTACTGTGAGAGTAGTGAGTGATTTGGGACGGGGGATGGGCTCACGGGAAAAAATCCGCTGCTCGTTGAGGACAGTAATTGTAGAACGATATACGCTTTAACGTCCGAGTTTCCAAAAGTCTCCAACAACACCAGAAAAAGTCGCTAGATTTGCATTCCGATTGAAAACCCCGCTTGTGGTCTTTCCTTCCTCCGCTTCTGCTGTAAGTGGCCGCTTGTGTGACGCCAGTGCCACGCACTTCCGAGATGTCAGGGGAAGTGGGCGAGGTCAGGTTAAAAAAAAGAATAGTGAAACGCAGCGCGTAGCTGTGTGTTGTTACAAGTTTCGAAAAATGTCCAGCAACTCAGGGGTTATCCAGGTCGCAACCAGTATCTTGTGCTACCATAAAGGCTCTATGGAGCTTTCGCAGCTACACAGGAAAGTAGTGCAGCGATGGAACATCAGTGATGAGCAGCTAATGTATATCCTGAAGAAATGTCCCCGATTTGCTTTAGTCCGAAACAGATACGGCGTGGACAGGGGCGAGGCAGAATGTATTGTAGTAGCCAAAACATCTCTGCGCCTTTGTAAGATTTACGCTAAGCAAGACTGCTTCGACTGTCAAGACCTGCATCTGTGCAAATACTTCGTGTATGGAAACTGCCGCTATGGGAAAGGAAGGTATGGGGCGTTATATAGGTCTAATAAAGCGTTTGTTACCCATGCTAAACAACAGCCTTGCTCTTTCTATGTATATTTACAGCTTGATACAATACTTCTCATCGTAATATTTCTATATTCTGAAATGTTTAATGTTGCAGAAACTAGAAAATGCAGCTCCTGCAGGAACGTTTTTGTTTACATTGAGCAAATGTAAGCAGAGCGACTTACAATCCAATCAATTGTGGGTTTAGGGCCTTGCTCAGGGGACCCAACTGTGGCAGAGGTGGGATTTGAACCCTGGACCTTCTGGGCCATAGTCCAGTACTTTAACCACTGGGCCACCGCAGTTCTGGGTTCAGGGTTACTGTGGGTGGCCACGGGTCCGAGACCCGGTTAGTTCTGTACTGACATAAGTAAGATAACTGGTTGGACCTGGGTTCGAGACACAGATGGTTCAGGTCGGACACGGCTCCAAGACCCGGTCGGTTCTGGCCGAGTGTGAGTTCAAGACACGGTCGGCTATGGCTTGTCCTTGGTTCGAGACGTGCTCAGGTCTGTCTTGGCGCATATCTGAGACCCGGTGGATTTTATCCGGACGTGGGTCCGAGACACAGTCATGAAATCTGCCCTCACCCCCCAGCAATGTTGTAACGCAAGAATATTATAGCAAAAAAAAGCAACAGTTAAACTTCATATTGAAACAGAGGGTTTTGAACTTGTGACGTCAGCACTATTATATAAACGTCCAACACACGTGGTCGCGCTGTTCACTAGTTTTGGCAAGTTCAATTCTGCTATCTCTCGTTATCTGTTATCCATCTTGTTACTTAAAACCCAAACAGGTAAGTGCCATTTAATAACCGAACCGATGTCTTACATTATAGCCTAATGAGTTCTAAAAGAAAACAAAGATCAGTATTTTAACATTATATATTGCAGCCACCAACAGCTGGACACCTCAACAGCTAATCAATGCTGAATATTCATGAGCAGAGGCAAGGTTTAAAAGTGGAAGTCTGTCGTTTGTGAGTGTATGGGTAATTGTAAGTGTGTAAGGTCGTGCACTTGCTCGCTCATTATCTTACTTGTTTTGATTAGAGACTCAACTCGGTTGATGTGCTTAGAGACTTTTGTAGAAGTTACTTGCGTGTGCATGTAGGACTTTCTGCTACTTATTTGTAACAAGCGGTAAATGGAAGAAGTGTATGTGCCTGTGCTTTTGTGAGTAGTACTGCTATGCTTTAGTATTAGTATTAGTAGAGTATTTTTGTATTTTTTTTTTTTAACAATTTTTGAAAATTTCCACAAATGAAAAATCTGTAGCTTGTGCATAACAGTTTTGGCTTTGGACGGATAGTAACGTTTGATTGCATTTGGCGATATGAATAGATAATGAATAGTTCGCACACAATTTTCTTGTAAAAATACTCTTTATATTCACATTACAGCAGCATAAAAACGATATGTCTATGCGAATCTTCAGTCAACACAGTGTGCCATAGAACATAATGCGCTTGTTAAATGGCACATACCTGTATTGAAACTACAGAGGAGCTGGGACAATGTTTGTTTTTTTGCGGTTCTCAAAAACACATTTTTAAAGGTCGTCATGTGGGTTAGCATCTTTCATACCCGTTGACACTCTTACTCCTTAAAAAACTTTAAATTGTTTTGTTTTGACAGACACTGCTCCATAACTACTGGATTGTCATGCCCGTTAAAATTCATAATTAGCCTTTGGGAAAATAAATTAATGTATTTATATAACCTTTAATTTCTGCTCATATTTGCTATTTGCTGTTTTTGTTATTAATTTATTAAAGTTCTCCAGACTCACGTAGAAGAATACTCTATAGTTTTTCACTAATCTATTTACCACATCTGTATGTGTATAAGCTAGAACTGTGAAACAGTTCAAATATTTAATCAGGATTAATCACTTTTTTGTCAAGGTGCCTTTTTCTCAGCATTACGATATCAACACATTACATCCTGTAGTGCAATATTGTCAAAATACTGTCTATTCCAACACTGCTTTGATACAGCTGTAATACAGCATAGTAATAATAGTAGTCTAATTTATTTCAGGTTTGGTAACTTTTTTAACTCTCGGTTCACCACTTATCTTTGAAACACTTCAGGTAATTTACTGGAAATTATTGGTCTCCTCTTAAATGTTAATACAACTAAAAACAAAAGGGGGTGCACATCATGTCTCATGTTGTTCATTGCAAAAAGAAGATGGGTAATTAAAAGTAAAATACAACTACGATTACCAAGTTGATAACTTTTAATGCAAAATTTTTGTAAGCACTTTGAGGATGAGGAAATGCTGGAATTGTTTACTACTCTAAGCAATTCTATGTATAATGTGGGGGATAGTTATTAGGCTATTTTGGACAGGGCTCATAGCTATGGGTGCTTCACACGGTTAAGCACTGAAAACTGTCAAAATTATTATTATAACATAAACGCATTATTAATTTAGTGATTTACACAGAACCATAGTAATAACCAATAACAATTACCATGGCATACATGGCTGTACTGAAAAAAAAATTGTTTTACTCAGAACTCCGGCAAGTTCCAAGTGAATAGGACAGTTGTCTTGGTACTACTTGTACTACAGTATTATTGTTATTATTATTATTATTATTACTCCAGTGTTTGTTAGACAGTTGGTCTGTCTTATCCTAAGATATTTATTTCATTTTGAAATACCCCCTCATTTTTGTGAGCAGTATAGTTTAAAATTTATTAGGACACTGCACTGATGTTGAAAAACATCCCTGTCAGTATTTCATGTTGGGTGGTAGTCTTGGCAAGCCATTCGTTTATGGACCTCAGGTGTGTTTGATATGCTTTGTGATGTATTATTATTGAGGCTGTTTATATATTTAGTATATGCGTCATGGACTGACATCCCAATTCACACCCACATGTTGTCTTGATATTATGAGTCATCCCAAAATGAATTGCAACATGATGTAAAATGTGTTTCTATACTGTATCAATATACATGTTATTTTGTCAGTATGTTAAAAAGAGTACATATTATTTGGATGTATTTGTGTCTTAGTACATGTATATGTGTGTGTGTTTGGGCCATTCAGGAGGGAGTGCAAGTTCTCTCATAATATTCAATCTGAGCATAACTATCCTCTGTTACGGGATTGCACTCTGCATGAGCTTAATGAGGATGATCTCTTCCTCCTTCTTCTACAGAATGACTCTACACTACTACCTGAGGTAAAGGGACACACCATTAAAACACACACACACACACACACACACCAAAAACCAGTTTAATTTCAAATGCTGACACAAACCACACGAGCAGATTTAGATCCCCGTTTTGCTGTTATTGTTGCACTCAGAAGGTTGCTTGCTGAAATTGTGACTGGTACTGTGCACAAACCAGGCACTTATGCTTGAATATATAGTGGCTTTACTCCCGTATCTTCAGGAATAAATATGTATAAAATCAGCTCTATTAATTCAACTGAAAACCACAGTGGGATATATGGTGGAAAAAGTGATTAATTTTCAGATTCCACCACTTCCAAGCTACCACTGTCGGGCAAGGTTCTTAGCCCTCAGTTGTTTGAAGTATTTGTTACGATGTACACTGCTCTTGAGGTCCATCCTTCTCTGGTTCTTATCTCATTCTCGTTCTTATATCTTTTCCCAGGAAGCCACTTTAAGACTGTTGAACTGATTTGATCTGATTTTCCAGTGTATATGTTCAGTAATGAACAAAAGTAGCATAAGCTGCAAGGTTTCATTTCTAATTGTATTTAATAACTATTCTCGTTATATTATTGTTTATGTTGAAATATATGATTATATACTCACCAGACCAACCAATAGTCTCGTTGTCTTTTTCGCACATGACGTTGCAGTGAATGCCCCGTTGGTTTGGCGTGTCTAAAAATGAGTTAATGATTGGAAAAATGAGTGGCTAAAGGCCATAGTGTGAAGGAAGTAGTTGAAGTAGCATTAGCAAAAATCCCATGCCACAGGAAGTTCTCATCAGAATTTGTGGATGTATTGCAGAAACAACTAGTTATGTTTCATTTGTATTTTTATATCATATTTTTCCTTATTCATATAGGCAATAAGTACTGTACTCAGGGGTGTGGATATTTTAAACATTGCAGAGGAGAATTAACTGATTTTTGAGATTTTTTTTCTTCAAAAAAATCCATTTATCCATTTCAGATCCTAATCTTAATCTTCTCTTGCTGTCCAGGTCATATAGATTATCTATAGAACCCTATAGATTATGCTCATGCAGAATGCAACAGTGTACTTATGAGTGCAACAATAATGCATAAACTGGGGTGTTCTTTTTTATGTCACTTATACGATGTAATAAACGATATGACATAATTGTATGTGTCAGATTTTATGTTTCAGCCTATTATATAAGGCAGGTACACATGTGTTCATGAAATAACCACCTGCTATGTAAAATATGTATTTTCTCTGAATTTTTGCATGTTTGACTCGTCTCTGGACGTTATTTAAGTTCCATTTCAAGATGCAATATTTCTGCATTCTAGGTACTGCTCCAGCTGTTTGAAAGGCCTCTACAATTTGTCTCAAAGCTCTCAAACGAGAAAGACATAAGGATAGAGTTTAAAACATAAGTAACATTTATGTCAAATGTTTAGTATGTAGTCTTTGTTGGATAGTTATGATGACTGTGTACATCTTAAGTTGTCAGTACCGCTTAATAAAAATACACAAGGCCAAGGTGCAGGAACTAAGTTAATGTAGGTTGCTTTGAACTGTGCAAGTTCAAGTTGGCTCTGTATGGAATAGAGTTTAAAAGAAAATGAAGGAAAACAAAGTGTTTCCAAAAGAGAGGATGTGTCTTGTCCTCCTGGATGAAGATGTTGGTGGAAACGACGGATGTTGTTGGTGGATATGACGGCGCTTAAAAAAAAACAAAAAACAAAAAAAAAACAACAACAACAAAGAAAAAAAAAAGAAATAAACAAAAGGAACATAAAAAGAGGGATGACCAGTAAGCCCTGAGGTAGACAACGCTGGTTTCAGGTTTGGAAAGAGCTGTCTGATACCTGTGAGTGTTGTGCTGTAACTGCTTTAATTATGCACTTACATTATGTGTGCGAGTGTGAATGTGCATGCATGTGTGCCATTTTTCCTTTTTTTCCTTTCTGCTCGCCTATGGATGTCAGAACTCTGTTATATATTTCCTACAGGTGTGCTCTCACTACAACAGGGGTTCGGGGGTATTTGGTGCCTGCACCTTTCAGGAGCATTGCACCAAGGTGCACATGTGTCAGCACTTTGTGCAGGATGATTGCATCTTCGGCGCCAAATGCAAGCGGTTCCACTGCATAGATGACTACAGTCGCAGGATGATGGAGGAGCGTGGCCTCAGTGGGGACATTATAAAGGACCTACCTTACCTCTACCAGAACGCTTACCGTCTGGCTGTCAGTGACTCTGACCTGGGCAGAGGTGAGTATGGAGCGATAGGCATTAAATCTTTGGTATTAATGCTTAAATTAACTGTACTTTAGCAATACTAGCATGAGCAAAAATATCTGAACCAAAGGCATAACGTTATTTACAGTGGTACCTTGGTACTTGTACTGAGCAAACTTTTACCATAAGAAATAATAGGAATGGAAATGTGCAATGGGAGCTATTGTGAAACTGAATCAAGATCTTGTGCGTTGGCTATAATGAGTCGCTTAGTTTAATTGGCAATTTTTGTCTTGCGCTTGAGTTGTTGTCTTGATCGATGTGATCCGTGAAGTATTTCAGCAGGATAGTGGAGTAGCCCCATTTCCCCAAAGATAGCTTTCTCCACCCCATTTATCTGGGCTTGGGACCAGCCTGCAGCTGTTTCCAGTTACACAACTGGGGTGTTTTGCATACACAAGTCAATGACAATTAACCTAACATGCATGTCTTTGGACTGGGGGAGGAAACCGGAGTACTCAGAGTAAACCCACGCAGACACGGGGAGTACATACAGACTCCACACAGAAAGGACCTAAGCCACTCCACCCTGGGATTGAACCCGGGACCTTCTTGTTGTGATGCAGTAGTGCTACCCACCGAGCCACCGTGCTGCCCTGTGCTAAAATAAAAAAATCAAAAAAAAAATCAAGACAAACAGAAAACAGAATGTGCTATAATTATTATTGTTGCAGCCATTAAAACAGTTGATCAGGTGGTCTGACATACCCACACACACACACACACACACACACACATGCAAGTCCTTCACTTTATTTTCTGCATGTTGGGAACAAGCCACTCCACCCTGTTACAAAAATATATATAATGTGTGTGTGTTTCAGAGAAGTTTATCGAGCCAATAAGTGAAATCCCTGAACTGACAGAGGAGAACACTGAGATTTGTCTCCACTTTATCAGGAGGAGCTGCAGGTTTCAGGGTTTGTATTGCTGATATTCTCACTCTCTCTGATTATGTTACTGTCTGACCCTGGTTTACAGGATGCAGAAACCATTTTTTGGCACAGTCTGTGAACTTTGTCAGTGCTTGTAATTAACTAGCCTCACACAGCTGTGGTTGTGTAGATGTGTAGTTTTATGTGTATTTGTTGCTTTAGTTCTGTATCTCTTTTTAATCTCCCGGGATTGTTTTATGGTCCAATACATTTATGAGAGGCTCTGACAACAAAAATTCAAAATTGACTGACTGATTTATACAAAAACTAGAGAGATAGATAACGTTGAAAGGTGAATTTTAAGGGCAGCTTTCAGCGCTTTTCCAATTGTTTCCATTCTTTAAGTTTTTTTCAAGACAAATGGTGAACTGGGTCATTTTCTGTGCTTTTTATCGTTATTAGTTTGTTTTTTTTCTGAATAGATACTTTTCAAAAACATGCCTAAAAGCAACCTTTTAGTCTGAATATCAATCAAATTTTTTTGAGAAGCAAAAATTCAGTGTCTTATTTATTTATTTATTGTACAAATAGAGGGGACACTTAAACAGATGTGGCTGGTTCAGGTTGAAGAGTATCTGTGTTTTATTCAAAGCAAGGTGTCTGGGGAAAAAATTCAGAAGGTCTCACTTTTGAAAGGGTTAAAAAATTTTTTTTGCTTTAACTGGCTATGGCTCAATGCCTTTCCTGGCAAGAAGCACCTGCTTTTGCCAGAGCCCCTCACATTTTCTGAAATATTATTCAGTTGTGTATCAACAGTCTTTGTAGACTTGTAGCCTATTGTATAGTTACTTTATATCCATCTGCTGAAACAGTGAAGGGTTAAAGGGTGATAGGTGTGCCCTTTATATTTTATTACATTTTAAACATGATGAATATCCAGCTGTTTTTCTTCATCGCTGATGTGAAATAAGCTGTTTCTAACTCTTTGTGTCTTTTTTTCCTGCATCCTTTAATTTTATTTTTCAAACATGTCATGGTCTTGTGTTGTATTGTGACATGTTTTTTGATTTGTATTCAGAACAGTGCAAACTGGTCCATTTTAATCTGCCATATAAATGGGAGGTGGATGAAGGCTACGGCTGGAGGGCGCTGCGAGGGATGGAGGAAATCGAGAGAGCTTATTGTGACCCCAAGAACACATACGGGTCAGTAAAACATCACAGAGTGATCAACAAATTATGAGTTTAAGTGTGTGGTTTGCTTTCTAGCTTGTCGAACAAGCAACGTGGAATTCTCAGGTATTGCAAATGTGACCTTCCAGGGGTTTTGAGGACAATGTTACAGGCTTCATATGTACCTGTTTATCTGTATGTGAGATGATTTTATGAGGTAGACAATGATTCACAATATTATCTTATTATTTTGGCTTTTAGGACTACTCTGCAGTCGAACACATCAACAAACTTACATTATCAACCAATATAAATAAAACTCCACAAAAGAAAAAAGCAACTGGCATCCCTTCAAGTGTGCACTTACACATGCATGCTGTAATCTGAGATAATAAGATGCAAAGCATTTGCAACCCATTTGATTCTTGAAGAGGTTTAGGTGACCATAACATTCAGCACTGCTTATCTCTGTTCAAACTAACATGTTCACCAGTGGTGTTAGACTTTTGGATTTGAAGTAATCTTTTACTTCTTTTATATTTTTTTATGTTGAGGCCTTGTGCTAAAATAACAAAAAAATAAAGCCTCCCCTCATTCTTCATCTAGAATCCCATAATGACAAAGTAAAAGCAGAATCCTATACATTTTTGCAATTTTTTGCATTGCAGTAGGTATTCAGATAATTTACACAAAGATTGACACGGTTTGCACAACTGGATTTGAGGACTTTCTGCCATTTTTCAGATCCTCTCAAGCTTTATCAGGTTGGATAGGGACTGTCGGTGAACAGTCATTGTCAGGTCTATACAGAAATGTTAGATTGGGTTCAAATCAGGGCTCTGGCTGGGCCACTCAAGAATAATCACAGAGTAAGTGCCTCCACTTAATCTTGTCTATGAGCTCTACAGGCAGTTCTTTCCTCCTCATGGTATGCCCTGTCATATGCATTGTTAATGTTAGCTGTGAGCTCTTATATAGACAGGTGTGTGTCTTTCCAAATCACACCAAATCCTGTCAAGGTGAAGAAACATCCAAAAGATGTTTTGTGGAATGGTGTTTAATTGGCGATGTGATGACGAACACCGGAAGCTCCCGTTACTTAAGTGCGGGTCTTAGCGTTGTTTGGGGTCACGTCATCACACGCAGTATGGATGGTCTCTTGCTCGCGACGCAACACATAGACGCCAGCGTCCATTTTCACACTTAGTCGGTGACATCCTGGGTCTTTTATTGCTGATGAATGAGTAAGGGGGAAACCCCTGAGGTAACGTAGTCGGTCAGGGAAATACCAGGGTTTCCTGAGACTCCTTCACACCGCGTAGCATAACTCCGCTCGGTTGGCTGCTCCGTTTGGGACACACCCCAAATGGCTTGTTCCAGCGCTCTCAGCGCACTCACGCTTGGCCTCGCCCCCTGGCGTTCCGGAGCTCCTCTGCGCCATGCGATTTGGGAAGCGTCCCAAATCGGCGCTTTATCGTGCTCACCGCACATCTGCCCTCTGGCGCTTCGCCATGTATCACCGCCAGCTCACGCACACGTCAACTGTAGGTGCCATTCCCATTCGGGACGCATCACAGCTACGTGTTTTCCCCTTTTTTGTGTTTTGTATTTTGGAGAGCCTTTTGCTCTGCCATTTCTGTTATCCCTCATTATTATAATATGTCGTTCAATCCCAAATCCCACATCTTTGGGTCCTTTCACACATATATCGTGACATCATTAATGGGTTTTGAGTGGAGAGTGATGGGTTAAAAAGAGTCTGGAGACTTTTCAAAGGCATTGTGTATACCACAACACAAGGTTTAACACAACCATCATAATGAAGGAGGTAGCCAAAGGAAGGTGCCAAAACATTTGCTTAAGGCTGTGGAGAACATGGGCATGTGAGTCATGCTACAGAGCTAACATGGATTGTTGGTTAAAACATTACACGTATCAGTTCTGCTACCAATGAGGTATATGCATCAGAAACACTTGGCCTTTACTGTACTCATCCTACTGTTGCAGTCCAGGCTCGAGGCCAGTGGATTTTTTGACGATGACCCGAAACAGGTGTCCAGTGCGCCGCCTCTCCACAGTCTCATCCGTCACCAAGCCTGCACACTACATCCTGACCACTCACTGGATCTGGTTCTATAAGGGAGACCATGAAAACTGGATTGAGTACGGCAAACCGGTGAGAGTTAACAGCAGTCTGCCTGTTTACATGATTACATTGTGGGTTAATCAGTGCTTATTAAGTGCAGTGTGTTCCACTGACACATATTCAGGCGGCATGAGTTGTGGTGGGATTTTGAGCATGTATATGTTGTGTGTTTTGGTCAGGATGATAAGCAGCGTGTGACTTCTGTAACATCTCGTGATCTGGAAGAAGCTTTTATGATGGACAGCGCAGCAGAGGTGACGGTTTTAAAGGGCAACAGACATTACTTTGTCAGCTTTCAAGGTAACTACATGTATTTGGTTTCCATTATGATAAAAAGGGGAAAAAACATGATTACGTCATTAGACGTTTTTACAGCAACCATTTATATGACTTTGTGTCCACCAGAAGATGGCTTTAGTGGTAGTGAATGAATGATGATATAAAGCCTTCTTTGCGATAGTGGTTACATGGTTAATGCCACTGGTTTGCATGTTTAAAAAGGATGAATATTTGCATTGGGCTGCACAGTGGTGTAGTGGTTTGCATCATTGCCTCAGCTCCACAGACCTAGAGAGTTTGAATCACACCCGGCTGCTGGTTTCCTCTCATATTCAACAACATGCAATAGTTAAACATGAGTTCATGTGCCTGTGATGACAGGAACCCAGTCTAGGATTGATTCCAGCCTTCCGCCTTGTGTCAAGTATTAACCACTTTATACAGATCCAAGTTTAAGCCCAATACTATATTAAATGTTTTTTTCTATTGTGTTTTAATTAATAGTATTAAAAAAATTAAGTAGTGAAGTTATTTATTTGTACTATTATAATGGTGCATTAAAATACAGGCCTTTACAGTATACAATTTTATATTGTTTTACTTTATTAGCTCTGTTTTGTGGAATGTCTTGATCAAGTTTTACATTTATTAACTAAAAGTGTTTATTAATGCATGTCTTGTATAACAAGCCTCCTATCAACATTTGTTAGCTTTAAACGGATTTAAAAATGATTGTAAACATTTTAAATCTGTCTTTTAGCTCATGATGTTGCGTCTGTTGAGGTAGACAGCACTCCTTATCTGTGAAGTAACCTATATTCTCATTCAGTTAGTTGTTTGTTAATGTTATACGGTAGCGCTTAGAAACACAGCAGAAAATATGCACTGCAAAATATGCAGTTTGATACAGTGTGTGGTGTATGGTCTGAGCACTGACAGGCTGCCCACCCCACCCCATCTTTAACCTCTGCAGCAATGCTGGCAGCTTCTTTGAGTGTAAGAGTAATAAGACCAAATTTGACACACCTGCTCCCTGTGCACACCTGAGACCTTGTAACACTAACAGAGTCACATGACACTGGGGAAGGGGATTTTACTTATAGGTGTGCCCATGTTTATTGACAGTGGTTTACTAGCTGTGTGTTGAGTTATTTTGAGGGCACATCAACTTTACACTGTTACACACACTCTAGATCTCAAACTCTAGTGTCATATTTTCAGTGTTGGTCCCATGAAAAGATACAATTAAATAGCTACAAAAATGTAAGGGCTGGAATCACTTTTGTGAAATACTGTATACCTTGAATAGCATGGTTACTGTGAATACTGTAGTTTAATTTTGCTACAAATAATCGTTTTATATATTATTGAATTGTTTGCCAACATTGTAATCCTGCTGTTTCCTGATTTGGGAGGGTGGTATATCCAGACAAAACACAGGGAGCAGATAGTCAGTAACAGAGCTCACAGAGGTGGCTGTTGCAGTTAAATTGATCATCGCTCTGTTCTGCCTCCCCTAGATACAAAAAGGCTATATCCGAGTAAAAGGCACTACCTGGGCTCCAATCAGGGTCACAGCCTAAGCACGTAAATCATTTGTCAGTGATTTGAGATTAGTATACAAACCCGGTCTTACAAATATGCAGTACTGGCCATATCTAAGAGCTATGCTTGTTCCTGGTAATACCACTGACTTTCTAATGCAAGAACATTCTATTTGGTTCTTTTTAAAGCACCATCTGCTCTGTCTTTCAGATATGTATCAGCGCAACCCCAAACATAACACCAAGAGGAAAGTACGGAGGCGGCCACATTTTGTTTCCATCAATGAAGTAGAAAGCCAAATATTACAGTGAAAACTTCAATGCCCAAACTCACAGCTGTAGAAACACTTTTGTTTTATCTAAAGCAGAAAACTTTCAGAGACTGCGCAGATATTGCATAGTGACAGTTTAGTGATGCATCATTGTACTTAAGTATATCTGCTTTGTTCATTTTAATCTAATGTTTAAATGTGAGGACCTATAATGAGCCATAAGGAAAGTCTTAGGAAAAACACTTGTGTTATTTGCATTTACAACATTATTTCACATTATGGATCCTTTTTATATACTCATGCCAAAGTACTGTATTGGCAAACAAATAAGATTTATAGGATTTTCATTACAATAACTATAAAAATGCAGAATCTACACCAATCACAACCCCCTAACCATTAAGTATGGTTAGAAATGTTACACTCTGACCAATTACAGGTCTTGAAAAGTATTTTGCTGATAAACTGGTGACAGATTTCTGGCTCAAAATAAGGTTTAAAGCTAGTTTTCAAATCATGAAATTAGCTAGAAGGTTACTCTCTGTTCTTAACTTTTCCCAGGTCACCTTGCACTTTTTGTAATTAAATAGTGTTATGTTATGTTAAATTGTGTTATGCTTAGCGATTCTGATTTACTAACGTTTATGTCTGTAACTATGTATTTAGCCACTTTTGAAAAATGTTTGTTATTGGTTCCAGTATCACTCCTGACTTGCACGTTTGCAAGTTCTTCTGTGGTTTGTGTACAGTTTTCATCAATAAACTATTTTTACTTCATGTTGTGAATTTTAGTCTGTATTTGCTTACAATACACTTTGCACCTGCCAAAGCTGACACGTTGGTCATTTTGTTTAATTGTGTACTAAATAATGATTATTTTAACAGAAGCTGTTGGCCATATTGTAGCCAATGGGCAACCTTTAGTTGCTTAGGAGTTAACCTGGGTACCTTTAGCGACATTGCGTTGACATAGCAACTGTTGCATGCTTTACTCTTGGAGTAACCTTTGTTGGTGGACTACAAGTTGGGAGGGAAGTAGTGGTCTTAAATTTCCTCATTTTGTTTGACTGTGGCCTGGTGGAATCCTAACACTAGATATGGGTTTGTAACCATGTTTAGCACACAACCACTCCTTTTTTCCTCAGGTTCGAAGAAGTCTCTTTCGTCATGACACGCTTCCACAAACATGTATTGTGGAGATTAGACAACTTGGTCTAGACTTGGTCCTCTCAAGGTTTCTTTCTTCTACTTTCAGGGAGTTTTTCCTTTCCACTGTCACCCTAGGCTTGCTCAATTTGGGATTGGCCTTTTAAGATAATATGTGATTGTAAAGCTGCTTTCAGACAATGCTCCGTTGTAAAAAGCGCTATATAAATAAATTTGAATTTGAATTTGACCACTCACAACAAATTGCCATCTCATTTATAAAAAAACTTCAAATTGGAATTGCTAACCCTAGAGGTTCACCTATTTTTACCACTCACACACATGTAAGACTGGATAATTTTCCCCATTTACACCTGGCCTAAGTGTAATATTTTCTTATTTGTTTACCAGGGTGTGACAATCTGATGATGTGATAGGTTGTATTCAGAAAAACCTTAAAACTGTACTAAACTGCTTGGCAGTTTTAACGTGAACTTTCACAGTTTGACCATAAAGTTTACAGTTCTACTATGGATTTTGATGGTAATTTGGCCACTTCGTGGTTCTACTGTCTAATTTCACAGCGCATTTTCTAAGGCCTATAAAACCTATACCCTCGTGTGGTCTACATGCCTGAAAGTGGTTAAGAAAGGGTTAAGACTTGTGTGACCGGCATAGTAAACCATCTTCACCAGGCTCTGTGGTTTATTCTACCTTCTGTACTGTAGAAACCTGTAGATCTGAAGGAAACCTGTATGCTTTTATGAACACTAAAGCTCAGATTGTATTATCCAACTAGTCATTATTAGACTGTTGCCTATGGCTGTGTTGCCTATGGATGAATGTTGCAGATGCATAGAGCAGCTTTTTGATTGATGCTCGCGTGAGCCAATCAGAGGGGCGCTTTATTCTATACACGCTTATGAATAAGCGGTTCGACTGAGAAGTATTGATACGGTGACGGATTTTGGGGATTTTTCCTCCCTAGACCGGTAGAAATGAATGGAACCGCGCATTCTTAAGTGGTTTTACGTGTGTTCTTGACGCGATGACACCTCATAACGCCAGCACCTGCTTTATAACGGTTCATGTGTCCGGATACAGAAATAACGGAGCTGCTGCCTTGGCTTTGCTGCCTCAGTTCGGTGCTTTTGTAACGGATATACATTTGATGGTTCATGTTTAATCTCTTTTTTCGTTCATTTTGGCCTCCTGTTCGCAGTCCCGCCGTTGTGAGACTGGGAGGGAACGGACCAACAGAGGGGTGTGAGATGAGGGGTGTGTTGAGCCCTTCTACCGCATCTCCAAATGACAGGTAACGAAAATGGAATCTATTCGCCGTCCGATTTTCATCGCTAACCTTTGTGATACATCTTATCCGGTGAGGAAACGGGGTTTTTAATCTAAAGCGGGATCTGAATACAAAAAAGGCTGTTCTCCACCCTTTTTATCTCGAGACCGTACATCCGATACAGTGATAGACATTTACAGCGGTCTTTATCTGGTCTGTCTATTATGGGAGAATTACATGGCTTTCCCCAATACGCCGAAATAATCTAGGGTATATTTAAGAGAACATAAAGAGTCTGCTGGCGTTTCCATTTGGATAAAAAGGTCGCCTGACTAGGCAGCCCGAGTGGCCTGTGTAGGACTTTACCGGTGTGTAGTCCCCGCTTAAAATAGCAGCACCATCTCTATGCTGGTCCAAGCTGGTATATTTTAGCTCTCAATGTGCAGTTCAACATGCCACATACCCACCATAACCACAAACCCAACACCCCAGGTAATGTTTATCTACTAGAATGGTCATGCTGGGTAACCAACCCGCCAAGATACTTAGCAACCACACTTGCAGTCCCATACTGTTGACTATAATACATCACATTTTTGTGTCCCAGCATTTCATGTCAATTTCCATCATCTACAGCTTACCAGTTTTCGATGTTTGTGACATAGTATAATTCCAGCATCTCATGCTGGTTAGAATCACAGCCACCATATACTCATGTACTCATTAACTCTTGATTGGTAGGTTTTGACCAGAAAACGCTTGATTCTAATGTTTAGACAGCTTTCATTCTGGTGATCATCATAGCCACCATCTGAGCTAACCATTATTGGTGACCATACTGGCTTCCCATTTCAGTACCCAGAATGCTCACTATCCCATTCTGGAGCATACCAAACAACATTTTGTGTTGGCGACTAGCAGCTTACTATGACAGCATCTTATGCTGATAACCAAAGTACTCACCATATGACCACCTACCCACCATACAGCTTCACCAGCTGATGAGCATTACACTCTATACTCCAGTGTATCATGCTGATGAATACCTACATACACAGTGCTCCTCAAAGGATGGCTGGTTGACCAGCAAGAGAATTACATCAAAGCTGTTTCTTAAGCAAGCACCCCACTAGGTGGAATGGTGGCTCGGTGGGTAGCACCGCTGCTTTGCAGCAAGAAAATCCTGGGTTCAGTCCGATGGTGGATCGGCCTGGGTCCTTTCTGTGTGGAGTTTGCATGTCCTCCCTGTGTCTGTGTGGGTTTACTCCAGGTACTCTGGTTTCCTGCTACAGTACAAAAGCATGCATGTTAGGTTAATTGGTTATGCTAAATTGGCATTGACTTGAGTGTATATATAAGTAGTCTTGAGATAACATTGTGTATATATGTAACATTGTGTTTGTCACAGAAATAGTCACTGATGCTGAAAACGACTATGCCAAATAACAGTACCCCATGATGTTGTGGTGGTGACTCCTACTGATGTCCACCAAAACAGCTTCTGATGTTGGTGACCAGTAACCTACTTACCTATTTTGGACCATCATACCCACCATACCAGCACCCATGCTACTGAAAAGTTTGCATGTTACCAAAATAGGAGATTTGCAGGAAGGAATGCTGGTATAGTAGCCATCATTCCTGCCTGCAAATCTCACTGCCCCAGCATCGTATGCTGAAAACTCATGCTGATGTCCATGGCATGTCTAATAAGAAAACAGAAAATGGCTCATGAAACAATCGACCACCAAGCAACACCAATGGCCCGAATGTGTAGGCTGTCACAATCTTTATTAAAAAGACAAAACAGTAGCCGTATCAAATACTGTTTGCTCCGATTGATCTATTGTAAGTAACCAGCTTATAGCTTTGTAACACTGATAGATCTTGTATGGGAAAAGCTTAACACATCTTAGGCTAGGTATCAAGTACCCTTCCTTACTGGTATTGAGCAGTATTTAACAAAGGATAAAGCAGGTTAACAGAAATGTTGTACTTTGTGATGTACTGTACACATGGGTGACATAGAACTTCACAGTGAATGGTCTTGGTGCATTAGAATCAAACAAGTGAACAGAATAAATGCAGAAAAGATAAGATACAAAATGACTTTTCTTTCCTTAGGTTAAATGTTAGTTGTCCAGTTTTCCATGGGTAACGTCAAATATTAACTGTTGACTGAGACTGCCATTACTCTTTGTTTGTTTCAGAAATGCCTGAAAAGAGAAGGCAGTTGGACGGGGAAGTGGTCCGTCACAGGGGAAGGATGCCATCCTTACACATTATGTTGTAAAAACCAAGTGTAATGGAGACGTCGGAGGGAGTGAGTGCAGATTCAAGGGTAGTGCCAGTGAGCTTGCGGCGGCTGATTGGCTGCAGTGCACTCCTCCTTTTAGCACTGATGCTGGCCTTCGTGGTGACAATAAACACACCTCCATCAGGTACATAGGCTAATGCAAGACACACATATTTTTGTCTGTTTTTGGTATGTTGAGAACGCATTATTGAACAAGCAAATTGAACGCTCTCGTCAGGGATGTTCAATGTTAAATTATGGATGTGGTAACCTGAGAGTTTCAGAAACGCTTATTTGTATTGGATGATGGGATCATTCAAAGCACCCTTGCTAATAGGTGATCTCTGGTCAACTGCAACTGCTGAAATACACAAATGACTAGCAACAGCAACAGTTACAAAAGAGTCGAATATACAGACTTCTAGAGTGGGACTATGTTCTCGAGCCTACTGAGATCACCATGCATAATTTGGAGCATTGGCTGGAGTGGTGCAGAGCACTCCAGGGCAGTGGAATCTCTCTTTTTAAAATAATAAATAACACTTAATCATATGGTGGTAGTCTAACCGAGTAATGGTGGATTGATGGATATCAACATAATGCTGCAAACTGTTAAGTTAGACAGAGTAGTAATGTAGTAATAAGGATCAGGGGTTACTTCCTGGATGATGTGAAATGTGAAATAAATCTTGCACATACAAATATTGTAGAACAAAGTTTCCTCACGCTTTGTGCCAGCAGCTTAAGGGATTATTTGTACACAAAGTTCTATAAAGTAATGGATTGTTGAGTTTCCTGTGGAAGAATCTGAATGACTTGCACAGAGTGATGACAGCCAGCAATTTTAATGATTTATGTTGAATTGAAACACTGATGGCAAGTCAGGCCCTACTGCTAACATCAGTGTTCTGCCTCATAATGCTTTCCCTGTTAAATGGAAGTGATTCCCAATGTGCAAGGAAACTGAAGTAATTGGAAAGAACCAACAGAGACACAGGCAAACTCCACATAGGCAGCAATGAGGTTGGGATTCAAACCTGGTCTCTGGAGCTGTGATGTGATAGCCAGCGATTCAGACCACATAGCGCGAGAGTCAGGCATTTACACACTGAATAAGAATCTAGGTAAATGTGTACTAATGTGTCTTCCAGCCCTTTACTTTGGAAGTTTGTTCGGAATAGGTCCTTGCATGTCAACTTTACTTTATGAAGCACAAACTGGGTCACTTTTATTGCAGGGATTTTGGGTCTTTACTGTAAAAACTTGAGGTTGAAAAATAGCACGAAAAGGTTGAATTGAGTTTTTTCACTGGTTTTAAAATACAGCTATTAAAATCTGTACGATGAATAGTGAATAACAATGTGGATGAAAGTCATGTAACTCAAATGGCTGTTCAAAAATAGAAATTATTTATACTGAGTGCCAAATATGGTGTCATTAATTCTTCTCACTGAATGACCTTTACTAACCACTTTAGTATGTTTTAAATCAAAGCGGATGTGGAATTTCAATATGCTGTGGCATCTATGCTAATGTTTGTTTTGGATCATTGACTTGCTGGAAGATCCAGCTACAACTTAGGTTTAGCTATTTGGCAGAGGCAGCCATATTTATCATTTAAAATCTCCTGGAATTTAATTATGTCCATGTATCCTAACAAGGTTTGGACATAGGGTGCTTATGTTTAGTTGAAATAAAACTTTCTGTCAGTGTGCCTTCCAAATTAAATATTGGTTTAGGGTGGCATCTAGTGTGTGTGTACGTGTGTGTGTGTGTGTGTGTGTGTGTGTGTGTGTGTGTGTGTGTGTGTGTGTGTGTGTGTGTGTG